>JAHWXV010017577.1:0-15423 GCA_024586415.1 Phrixothrix hirtus | reverse complement strand
TATATATATATATATATATATATATATATATATATACAAATAAATTAATAACAGAATCAAAGGTGTAAATTGACATCAAAATTTATAAATAAGATTTTACAGGTTGCTACTAATTTTGTTTATAATAATTAACATTTGAAAACCCCTGGTTCATGATTGTAGGAACAATTTAGAACTTCAGCTTCTCACGAAAACGAGTATGCTTCTATAAATAGATGGCAATCACCATCCCCCTACTTTACTGGAAATCTCAAGGTGAAAGGATACAAAATTAGTTAGTTGAGAGTACGTAATAGTGAGGCGGCGCGCTATCTCTAGGCAATGCCGTCCCCGAATTCATGAAAATACGAACTAGCTACCCGTATCGACTATCGACTGTCTGAATCGTAGCGAATTAGGCAAAATTGGCGCTCCATGCGAATCAAGAAAAAATTGGGTCGTTTTCGTAATCCTCGTTCAAATTGGCTAAAGGGTCATAGGACGTTTGGAAGGTACTCCATGTACGCTATAATCAGGAACTACGGTAAGCACTGAGTCCCGCTACAAAGTCACGAATCTCAACGCAAATACAAGTACGTGGCCATTTTTCTGACATTAGGGCCTTTCCACCTTATAAGTCACCAAGTTTCACTAAGTGAAATCTGACCTTCAACCCCTATATTTTTTTATAACATAATAGGCACTCGCTGGGGGAGTTACTACCATCGAGTATCCGTTAGACATTTTGTTGTTTTATTATGTGAACTTCTTTAATTCCGAAACTAAAGACAAATAATTAGTATAGTTAGTATAGATTTAGACAACTTTTAACTCAAGGCGGTCAATATTTTGTTATTAATTAAGGTAGTTTTTAAATAACTAAATTGGGATCCCTTTCTCTCTCTCTCTCTCTCTCTCACTAGAGCCGTTTATTTAATTGGTAAATAATTGTTCAACCAGGTGTGCTTTAATTGCCTGTATAAGTTATATTATTTTTATTATAGCAATTTAGTTAAAACCATATGAATTTGTTGTTTCATAATTCTAGTAATAAGGAATAACAGCACTTTTCTTACAGGAAAATAATAAATAGACCTTGTAATGTATCTGTACTCCTCATCTCGTTTGGCCTTTGTTAATTAATAAGTTAAGTAATTTTTGAAGACAAACTTGATGTTGAATTAAGGCACAGTCACATATTTAAATTATTTAAAAACATTTCGTTAATTAACTATTAACAGAACATCCTGTAGATATGTCATTAATTATTACGTATATAATTACAGAGTTTTAACCGCTTATTATGTTCATTTATTTATTTAATTTTTACTTAGTAATTAACGCTGTATTTATTTGAATTAAGATAAGGCATACTATAATGTTTCTTGTATAAAATAATCTAAGAGTTCACGATTCTTGACCGAAGTCAACAAAACATCATTTATGTGAGTCAAGGGATTTGAACTTAGCGTATAAACAATACGAGTGTTCCGAGACTTTTTAGATAACCGTAGTTTCAGCCATTTAGGGAAAATTTTACATAATGTTAAATAATTTAATTGCTTTATTTCAATTAGAACGTAGTTTATTTATTTAAGAATTGATTTGTATGTATATCTGCTATGTTGTGTACAACTTCGTTCCAATTATTCAAAGTAATTTAGACTGTAATACTATTTTTGTTAATTAGTTTTGAACAGAAACAGTTCCATTAATATTTGGTGCTACTGTTTCAAGGGCATAAAATTGCACATCCGATTCTGTATTAATTATATGTTAACATCGTTAATTAAGCTAGATTTTTAACTAGAAAGTTGTTTCTCCTTGAATTGACCGATAACCGTTTTATATGGAATACGGATTATATACGTTCAGCCACTCACCGTATTGTTTAAAAAGCATTACGTCCTATATCCGTAACGAACTTGAGGGGATATTCTTTCGATACAGCCTCTTGTTCCACGCAGTGGTGCAGCCCCGATGGGTGCCGCCGCTCCACGCCTCCTAAATAAACCTTAGTCAAGAGTACATAATCCAACACTAAACAATAATTACCTAACGTAAAATACACACGCGAAAACAACTTAGTAAATATAACCGCCAAAACACAACAGCGGCCATCTTGATGGTTTTTTACCGTTAAATCGATTGAATCCATAATAACATAAAAGTTCACTAGAACTCCGCCTAGTATCCACAATTTAAAGAGAAACAACCGCTAGCTTTTGCAAATTGGTTCATACCAAACGTTAATTCAAGCATTGTAGAATTTTCTTTGTTGTTTTAATAAATGATTTTCTATCTTAGAGACTTATTATCAAAGGCATAATTATACACATAAATATCAAAGGATTATAATACAAAAATAACATAACTGCAGTTCATGTAAATACAGGATAAAATCAAATATAAAAGTGTTGTAAGTCTTTTTTTAAGACCGACCAATTTTTGCAGGTTGCATCTACTTTCGCGTCGTTAATTTTCAAATGCGCTTTGGGTTGCCTAACTCCGTCTTTTGTTGTTTGCATTCGCGGGGATTGTTATCCGATCCCGTCGCGTGCCGAAGAGCATTGTGTGTTAGTTATTGGTGAAAGACGCTCGTTATTGTTTCTGCTCCGTATAATTACGACAACCTTTGTAGTTTACTCTGCTTTTTGAGATAAAACACCTACATTTTTAGGGTGAGTAGGCATCTCTTAGTTATTTGCAAAGTTGGTTGATCGATTTCTATTTATTTATTTTCTAGTGTTTTAAGTATGGGATGTAAAATGCCCGTTACGTTTGGGAATTCGCCGATATGCTTATAACGCTGCCGATTGCTTCTGGATGAGCCCGAAGTTCCGCCTCAGAGCGTTTCCTTTCGCCATGGTCGACCTGCTGTTTTTCCAAACTAGATCTGCCCTTTTTTTCTGCTTCTTTATGGCCCTGGTACGACGACCCACGGTTTTGCGAAAAACGCCCGTTTCGCAGCCTCCAGGCAATGATTTAGATTTCTTAAGGACAAAATCTGTTTTTCTCTGAAAACTTCTACCATCCAGGTCAGTTTATCTTAACTTTTCTACTGGCATTTGTTACGTTTTGGGACCTGCAAATTGCTGCTTTGCGTTCCAATATTTATTTCCAATAGTTTATTATTTTACGCTACAGTAAAATTAGGTATAATTAATCATTATAATTATTTAATTTTGTCTATAAATTTTCTGCTAATAATTTTGAGACAGAAATTAATAATTGTTTTACAATAGTGAAATTCGTTCTTAAATGCAATGATTAGTTATCTGCCCTCGATGCTGAATTCATAGATCGAGCGCGGAATCAAGCCGCACGTATAGTTACACGGCCCCTTTACCATTAACCTACTTTGACACTTTTACTTACTGCTTTGAATATATTTTTGTTATGATTTATGTAAAGGCGTTCTTGGATAAACTAAATTTAATTAATTGCGTATGAATTTTAAACATTTATGTATGTTTTATTCAAAATCAACGCCTCTCCTCACTGCGGAGACGTACGACCAACAATTTAATTAATTTAATTGTTAATTCCCTTTTTTTAGATTCTGTGATCTCAAATAGATGTTTTACATTTAATTTAAATTAGGGCAATCAAGTTCACGAACACCTGGAATTTATCCGTTTCAAATCTTGTTATTTCCAATTCTATA
The DNA here is from genome assembly GCA_024586415.1 of Phrixothrix hirtus. Taxonomy (NCBI): domain Eukaryota; kingdom Metazoa; phylum Arthropoda; class Insecta; order Coleoptera; family Phengodidae; genus Phrixothrix; species Phrixothrix hirtus. The sequence goes on along the minus strand of JAHWXV010017577.1, from coordinate 11,777 downwards.
TTTTAAGTTTTGCTTTGCCCGTTTGAACATGTGCGCGATAACGAGGCCCGATACTATAACTTTGCAGCACACATGTGTTAATTTAGCTTGAGGTTCTCAACATTTTTCTATTAGCTGTATACATTACTAGTCATTTTACTTATGTAGTCAGTCCTCAAAATTTCGTTGAATTTTTACTATTATGTTCAATTAAAAGATTTTTATAAAATATACATTTACTAAATGTTCACTGTTGCTTTCCGGAACGAAAACAAACTGATCTTATCCTTACTTTGATTTTTCTTTTCATTTATGTACTGTTGTACCGTAATTAATTTTTCTTTCAGCTTATTTACAAATATTTTTGCGAATGCTTTTCTGCATAACCTTAAGTGTATCAAGCAGAAGATCTACGAGAAGTTTTAAGTCCAACTTTTATTGCCGATCTAATCTACGTCGAGATTGACACCAGCGTTTTTCAATTACAAGTGTGTGAAGCCCAATTTCTTTTCTTTCTCTAGATATTTCAGGTTGTTTCATGTGCGATTACGTACAGGTTTTGGGACCACCCGGTGCTCGTCAGCACCGAGTCCAGGATTTACTCCAGCGACACTAGGAGCGTAACTTGCACCTGCCACCACGATATTGTGTTTGATGGTTATCTCGACCATCATCTTTTTACAAGAAACTACGCCTCACACCCTAGCCTCCGCGGCACTAAAGCTGGCCGGGCATTTTCCTTTTAATTTTGCTGCGAAGCGTGATCCTTCTAGTAAGGCCGTATGCGCTTATTTAACCAACTTTAACGTGGCAGTGCTGCACAGTTCCAACGACAAGCATGCAAGTATTCTGAGTTTAAAAGTTAATCCAAACAGTGTTAATTAAATAAAGTACATTCATGGTGCTTTAAAATTAAATGCTAATAAATATAACAGTTTAAAGGTGTACACCAAGCTCGATAAGTGAAAGAAAAGTATAATAAGCTTACGAATTACAACTGAATTAAAATACCAGGTATTAATTGAGCCAACTAAACCAGTCATAATACAAAATGTATATACAGAGTGTAACAAAATTAGAATTGTAAATAACCTTAAACCAGTACCATTTATAAGCCTCAGTTCACATTGAGAAGCTATCGTGTAAATAATTTTAATCTGTACATATCTTAAATAAGTTTTTTGAAAGTTTCCGCAGCATCCGAAGAACAGTTCTGGACTCCTACTTCGGCTGAAAGCTAACTCTCGGCGTTAGTAATACTGTTCAAGCCCCAGTTGAGCACGTTACAACTTAACTAATTGAAAAACCTTCACAGCTTGTAAGTCTAACCGTACTACTTTAGGAGAGCTTTTCCAGTGGCGTACGATAAATAATTACCTTGTAAGTGTTCCCGTTGGGATTAAATTCTTTATCGCTTAATTTCTATCAAGAACCTCCGTATAGGCAACCGGATAAAGTGGCGTCCAAAAATAACGACTTTTACCTAATTTGACTCTCGTAAGCCGTCCTGAATTTGTAGCTCAATTCTTACGAACCAATACTGCAAAACCCTCCTGTGCTCACTGTGGCTGCCGGGAGCGACGAGCTGATTCAGTAAAAACGGCGTTTTTAACAATCTTCAAAAATACCCTGTTAGTGCGTAGAATTTCTTTCTATATATTGCGTACTATACCACTACTACCATGAAAACAGGGAATTTAAATCTTCACGCTTCAATTAGAATATCTGTATGTGCAACAATAATGCGAGAAGCTATGCATGAAGTTCACCTTCGTTGCAATCTTATAATTCAGGGCTATTTAGGTCATTATAATTTTCTCTACATCTACGAAATTTATAATTTTTTCAATTCTATGTTTCTTGCAACATATTTTCTGCAAATAATAGTTTCCAAATTTTCAAGTGCTTATGATTTTCACTAATTTTTACAAGCAGGTCTCAATGCAGGTAAATGAATCACAGTATCTTATCTGCGTAGCAAAAGATGTTCCCTATTTACGACGATTTCGCTCATAAAAATATTTGATTTGGCATGTAGAATCGTCACCGCTATCAATTGTTTGCACATATCCATCTTCAGGATTATTTCATTCTGTTGAAAATTACTGTTCGTTTTGTGAATTGTGATCGCTATAGAATGCAAAATCCTCTTCTTTGCACAAGTATCGCTGTCTGCCTCTAAATGTCATTGTAGTACAGTACTTTCAAAGTTTGTGTTATCGTAGGCTACACCGACGGTTGCATGTTTAATAAATTATGCGTCATTTAATAAGAAAATATTGTAACGCGCAAATATCGGTGAATCCCCTGTAAAGCACAGTTTCACGTACAAAATCGCTCAAAGTCGAAATGATCCTTGTTCACGACGCGACGTAAGGGTTAAAGAGTTAAATTAATAAGCTTCGTTATGGGACTTATAATTACATTTCGTTTAAAGTGCGGTAGTACTTTGCGTAGTTGCCAACCGTTGTTTACAGTTTGCGTCTAGCTTCCTCAACTTGGTTTAAAAATATAACTATTATTGATAAAATAAATAAATAATAAAATATTATAAATAACATCGACTCAACAATATTATGTTTACGTGTTTTGTTGTTTATAACATGCCATCATCGCGTGACGTCATAATGTGCGGTTTGCTAAATCTAAAATAAACATACTTTATACAACTTCAGTACTAAAGTTGAATTCAATCTTCTAGTAAACCATATTTGAACTTTAATAAATTTTATATGAATTTTGAATAACCGTCATGAATACCCACAACTGTGAGTTGCACCTTGTTTTGAATTTCCCCGGTTAAATCGATATTGAGCTTTTGCATAACAAATGTGTATTGAGATTCCATAAACTTAATGCTACTGCAGTTAGTTGATATAATGTTGAATATGTTGAATATAGAGGCGAATGAGAATTTCGGATTCCTAAAATGTTTAAGCACAGTAAAACGAAATCCATACATCGTATTTTATTCAATTTGTTAAACATCTTATCCCATTCCAATGAACAATGTAATTGTTGTTTAGAATACAGCCAATAGATAACCAGTTGTGAAACTAGTTCCTTAATGGCACCTGTGTCAGATAATGGAATTGGTGGCCCTGATGCGATTATTTGATGAAATAGCTGGCTTCAGGATCTATATTTCAGCGATAAGTTATCAAGGGATTTCAATTAGGTTGCTTGGACTAGATTTGGTTTATTAATTCGTTTTCTAATTCTGCTAAACTTAATTTAATTTAAATTTATTGCTATATTTGCATCTATACTGACTTTTTATAGTAGTACTGGTATTTTAATCGACCGTGTTGGTAACCAAATTATGGTATACTTTATTAAATAAACTCCTGGCATTGACAGATGCGTGAATTAAATTTTAATAGATTTTATTACATAAGTGTATCTTTTTAGTTTAAATATTACAAATAATTTATGTTTACCGATGCCTAATTAAGCAAGAGTTACTAACTATATTTTCCAATAGCAATTTCTCGTTAGTTGAAATGCCGTGTATTTATTCTTTAAAGATTGATATTTTCATACGTATTACACACATAAATTGTTTACATGATTTACAGTATTTGTTTAGAAAATGTCGTAGTAGGTGTTTATCAAATAAAATAAAGGGTAAATTAAATGTTTGAAGCAGTGCAATGCTATAATTAAAATCATCGCTCCTAACTGCGCCCTACATTAGATACAGGGTGATTTTAACATAAACCGACATATTTGAACACGTTATTGTGGAGGTCTAACCATGTCCATTAACAACATAATTATATAAAAAAAACCTTTTTTTAGAAAAAACTAAAAATCTCAACTTTTTAAGAACTGTTGAGAAATGTGTATACAAATAAATATGTCTAGATGCATTCCAATTCCAACTACTTGTCGATACGCAAATAACATGTTTCAATATCAAATTACTACTTCTGCGTGTTTATTTCGTGTAAACACTGATATATCGCGATACATGACGTTTAATTTTAAACACGTCCAATTACACCAAAGATCATGTCCAAATTCTTATAACTAACATAATTCTGATATTTCTGTGTACGATTTTAAGTTACACTGAATGTAAGTCTTGTAAAAACAAAATCAAAGCAACTTAACTGCATTTGTTCCGTGTATTACACTTCTGAATCAAATAATATTTCCCTTAATATTTCTTAACTTACAATTTAAGATATCAATACAATGAGAACTTGACATATACCTTTTTCTAGAAGTGTGCAAAATGCTCAACTACATTGTCAATACAGGCGTACGCCCTACGCCGTAATACTTGTTGTGTTTGGAGTATTTCGAAAGAGTCATGAAATTTTCGTTCAAAATCACGTATTCGTTCTGGTATTTATTTTGTGTTATTTATAGTCACCGCATAAACTAATTATTTGATATAGCGCCATAAATAAACATCATGGGGATTGAAAGCCAATGTTCAACTTAATACTTAGTCAACTTAATAAATTTCGGCAACGAAAAGCATTACTAGTATTGTTAAATAGCGTTTGACAAAACGCAAAAATCTTTATAATTTAGCTTTACATATAACGTTTGAAAAAGAACACCCCGCAAAAATTAAATAGATATCTCTGATTTATGTACATTTTGCATTTTAGAATGACGTAACAACTGAGTCATGTTTTCATCGTTTAATCCCTTAAAATGTTTTGTTCCGACAATTCTTTAGCATTTCTTTAATAGCGTTTTGTTTTGGAACCGGCAAGGAATTTAAGAAAAATGTTTTTCTCTTGATTTACAATTACCCCCGTGGGTATAGTCCATGTTTTTTGGTCTATTTTAAAATCATCCTGTGTAGGCAACGCAGTTGCTTGACGTTAAGCAAACGATTTAGGTTAGAGTATAATTTTGAAATTACTATCAAGCAGCAACTTTTCGTAAAGAAGTTAAGTATCTATTTTTAAAATGATAAAATTCAATATAAATTATTTTTTATATTGAGAGGTGACTTATAAATTAAATTATACTGCCCAAACTGCCTAATTGTCGACAGAAACTTATTTTAATGTGAAGAAGTATGAGATAATCATAATCGGAACAGTTGCATTTTCAAATAAATTTTCCCCCGGACGGGGATTGAACCCGCCATTTCTGGACAGATTCCAGCCACTCGGTAGCTTAGATGGTAAAGTGGCTGGGATTTGTCCAGAAATCGCGGGTTCAGTCCCCGCCCGAGGGAAAATTTTTCTGAAAATGCAACTGTTCGATTATCTCATACTTTTTCATGTTAGCTATTTTTAATTAAATTAAATACTTAGCTCAGAGAAAATCACGAGATTCGAAAAAAGATACCTATGTAATCCACAAAATCGTTTACCTTAGTGGATTATGTCGCTAACAAATATGCGAGAATTTTTAGAAAGTATTGCAAAACATGTATATATAGTGATTGTTTGCAGGACGATGCAGGTGAACATATCTCTCTCTGATTTAGAAGGGAAAGCTTCAAGTGGAGAATTTCTCGCTTTTACATTGATTATTTTGGTTGTTTGACTTACCTGATGCGCCCCTACTACAGGAATAAAAAATTCTGTTAACTCACTTTGAGGGTTCACATTTTAAAGAGAATCAAACCAACTGCTTTACAATGACAATTAATTTCTATGAAATATAATGTTAAACCCTCGTAATTAATAATTTAAAATTACCCTGTTTTAGAAATTTTAAATATCTATTTCAAATGTCTAAAATATTTAGAAAAATAGTATAACAGTATTATAAGCTTAACACGAAATAGTTCTCAGACTATAAAGTAACTCGTAATAAATGCAAAAGCGTACCGCTAAAACTGCGGTATGCGAATACAACTTCGCAGTGTTAAAAATCAAACAAGAAATCGATAGGACACAAAACTAATGGTTCGAAATAAAAATTTCTAGGAAAGATCTTCTGTTGTAATAAAATATAAGAGAACCAAAGCCGTCTCCGAAATTACGGCATCAATTACCTAAACTACCCAAGGGCTCTTTAATGGTTTCCACCATCAAACGAGTAGTTTGAAATGGGAGACATTTGATTGGTTAACTAAACAGCGAAAAGGGAATACCACGAAGTTGATAAATACCAGAAAACGCAAGAAGCATATGGTGATGAATTAACGAATCGTGACAGCTTCGAGAAAGATCATTTCACATTAACATGCACATTCCGACAAACACAGTGCTAGCTAAAGCATTCTCAAGCAAGTCAAATGAATTACCTCAGATTAAGATCTTCAGCAATATAACGTTTCACGGAAGAGTAACGCCAAAATAAATTATAAATTTCAAGTTTATAAAAACGGGAAAACTTTTAAAATTAGTTTCTCGAAACACGTAATAACAAAAGGGTGCGCACTAGAACTAGATCTGTATTAGCAGAACGAAAAAATCGCCTTCAAGATTGAATATAAGTAAAACCATTCTGGAAGGATTAAAACAGCCCGATTTGAAGTTTTGGTTAGAAAACATTTGACTAGGCCCCGGTAGCATGATGTTGAGAGTTATTCGACCTTTGAGTCGCAGATCTGCTTTGCATTTCGAAGTATGTAAAGATTACCGCCTTCATCGATGTCGATCTGTTGCTCAGGAAACAGGGGCCCTCGCTGTAAGTAAAAGGCACGATTTGTCACGTATTAAACCGAGGCTATCGACTCGGTCTTTCTCAGGTTATAACGACCAAAGTGAATTTTGATTGATTTTTGAATTTTACTTGAATTCCCGGCCCATAGATCGAGCATCAAATGTTGTTTTCAGTTTTCTTAGCTTAAACATTTATGACCGGATGGAAACTTATTCACTCAATTCGACCCAGACATTTGACTATAAACTTTAGCTTTGTGGAAACAGCTTTTAGCTCAGTAAGTTGGGGTGCTAGAAAAGTAGCCCGTTTAACATAAAGAAAGCGATAAAAAAACTGATACGGTTTTACGCGTTTCCATGTTAATTATAATTAAATTTAAAAGACAATTAAAAGACTATAAAATTCGCAAAGTGCGTGAAACAATAATTAGAATAAGTAATTATCCATAAATGTTTACAGATTCAGTAGTCTAATTAAGAATACTTAGATAAACACATTGGTTCTTAATAAGTCCGCATTCATCCTAATGTTCTTTACATTTGTATGCATCTTATCTTTAATTTGTTTCATGTTCTTAGTAAATTTCGGAATTTCTTGCGTTACTTCTTTTTACATTTTGCTTTTGCATTTGCTGTACTTGTTTCTCAGTAGCCATTTCTTGTCTCATGTCAGATTCCATTGTTTCAATTAAACTTTCAGTCTCAGTTTGCTGATTGACATCAGTTACTTCGGTATTCTGATATTCCATTTTTATAATAACTTTTATTTTACTTAATTTGAATGTAAGAATGCTATTTTAAATTTTAACTTTCTTTAATATAATTTACTTTTTATTTAATTTATTTTTAAATTGATTAAAGAATGGTTTATAATTATTTTATTAATAGAAAATATTTTTAATGGTATCACTCTGAATTAAATCTTTTTATTGTTTTTAGATAATAAAATGGCTTTCAAGTGAGCTGTGACATTTCAGATTGCATTTTATAGCACTTTAATTATTTCTAAAGAACACATATACACGGTTATGAAGATAATGGTCGAGCCCCACGTTGGGCGCCAATTTTATGCTGTGTTCTTTAGTGCACAGTGTATTGGACTGTCACTTAAATTTTGTTATTCAGTTGAACAAGGAAAATTTGTTAAAACTAAAGAAATATTTTGTATTAATTTAAAAATTTCTACTCTCAGGGGCGAGTTCTGGAATACAACATAATACCTTTTAAATATCACTGTACTTATTATAATAGGCATACATATAATATTGACTTGTGTATTAAAGTTTGTAGATATTTTCCTTGTGTTCACAATTAATTTTAAATAACAAGTTAATGCTTTAAAATAAAACTTATATTGTAAATCGAATAATTAATAAATTATGAAATTTATGTACCTACATACTACATAAATTTTAAAATCAAAGGTTAGTAATATTAGAATAGGTAAACGATTGATAATTGTAAATAACTACTCAAAATTAGGTCGAAAGGAATCAAAACCAAAAATATATAAACAATGATCATTTGTTTACCAAAGAAAGAAAATATCTTAATATGATGTATAAATTGTTTATACAACTTAAATGTAAACTGTGTAATGATATACTTTAGATTAATTTGAAAATTAAATAACTACTAAATTATAAATAAACAAAATTTAAAAAAATCCTCCCAAAACAAACGGACAAAAATTTCTGATATCTCCTAATTAAAATTTATATTGGTAATGTTGTTGTTCAAAATATTGGTAGTACTGAATTTATTTGATCAAGATCTTCCAAAATGTTCATTATTAACATTGCAGTTTTTATAATTAATTTATTTCCAAATGTGCCCTTTATTTTATTATTGTTAGTTATGATCTCCTGATAATATTATGCAAATTTGTCTAACACAACTGTATCATCTTGTGCAAAAGAATGCATTGTTCCAATCGTTTTGTGGGTACTTAATATGATGCACGTAGCTGGATTGTTCACAACAAAAATGCATGTAAGTTTATATTTTCTTTTAAGGTTGCTATTTAATGATATTTTAATTGTTACAGGATGTTGACAACATGTAGCATCTTTAGTGTTTGTAACATTATTATTATGATTAGTTTGAATCGTAGATTGCTAATTTTTGTGATTTTTATTCTAGAAGCAGGTAAATATTTAACTAATTATTTCCTACTTCTTAGTTATTGATCGTAGATGTCAACCACAGATTCAGAAGATTGAAGTATTGATTAAACAATAATTTCATTAGGTGAATATACGATAAATTAGATGTCAAATATTTTGGTTAGCTTTATAAAGAAAAATGGTTTACCTTGACCATAGATTGCCTTTTTTGTTCCTTAAGATAAAAAGTTTGGAAACTTTCCACTTGACTTCTGAATTTTCTTAAAACCAAGAATTAATATTGGACTTCTCCAACTTCCGAAGCACTACACACTCAATTAAATTGCTAAAGTTTAATTAATTTTAAAATAATATTATTTTCTTTTAGAAGCATGTAAAGAGCCTTTTAATTAAATCAAAAGTGTTTTAAATTTCTAGTGTGGCAGGCACACCTTGAGATAAACTTTATCAAAATACAGATATCACTATGAGGTTAATAACTTACTTTTACATTATTTATAACTATAATACATTCAAATATTATAATAATTGTTCTAGACAAATTATAATGTGAATCGAAGAATTCAGAATTTCTAGATAAAATTTAAAATTAAATGAAATGTAATCAAAAACGTAACATGATAGTCTTGAAGTAAAAAATGTAAGGATCATCAAGTACAGTGATAAACAAAGAGATCATCTATTCAAAAAGAAAGAATACACTCGTACAAGTAAATATGTAAATAAGAAAAGCTATTTAAATATAAATTTCATTATTACTTTTAATAATAATGTAAATAATGAACTTATAAATATAAATCATCAATGTACGTGACTGTAAAATGTAGCTAATTCTGGGTTAAATGTGTTGCCTAATTGCATAGATCGAACATGTATTATTTGAAATGGACTTAAAGCTCATATCAATATATATAAAATTCTTAATTTCCTCTTGTAGGATATTACACCTTTTAGATAATAAATTAATAAGTTTTACCCCTTAAAAACTTCCAGAATTTTGGTTATAAAAACTTAAGAGTGGGAAGCTTTAAATATCAAATTGTCTAAACTTTTACATAAAGCCTGACGTTTCGGGAGATTATTTTTCCCTCAATCAGAGCGTGACAAATGTCAAGTTATACAGAGTGTTTCAGATAATATGCCATTACTTTTCAGGGAAGAAAGCAGACCCTATAGGTACCCCAATAAGCGTAAAATTAAAAGCAATACGAATACTAAAAATTAATTTTTTTTAATAATGACTATACACATTCTTTTAAATATGACAAATATCACCGAGTAAATGTTTTTTACTAAATAAATATTTCCGTAATAGAGCAGAATTGTACGTGTTTATTTTAACTTTTGAAACAGACGCATAGAAATAAAATTAAAATGATGCACCTCTTTAAATCTCAGTGGCCGATAACTTAATAAACGAAATTGCGCAAATTTACGTCAGTTACTAGATGAGTTTTGTTAACTAATCGGCGTTTTAATAATAAAAACTAAATCGCAAATTGTGCCCATCTACACCATGTTTAATTGACTAGTGCTTTTATGTCAAAAAAATTTTGAGCAAACCTGTAATGATGAAGTACATACACAGGTATAGATCAATTAATGTGGATGTAAAAACTGTAAAATGAAAATTTAGATTAAGAGAAATAAATCTGTAGGTGAATTAAAATACTTTAACATTTTTAATTATTTGTAGTTTCGAAGGCAATTTCACAAAAATGATGCCAAAGGAATTTATAATAATGTAGCTGAAATTTTTAAGACAATCAAATTGGCCATTTAGGTAATTAATTATGTATCCGACGAAAATGTTAGCAAAAACAGTTTCGAAAATTTCTAAACGTAAGGTAATTACATTAAGTCTGGTCAATAAGGTTGTTTTAAATATTTCAAGTATTACAATATTCCTCTAGCATCACTTTTTTAAATTGCTTTTGAAGCAGCATATAAAACAATGTTTGATTATTCTAAGTCTAATAGGGTAAATATTATACCATTCCTCTAAATATGATTACAAAACCAACTAGAAAAATCTAAAACGTGTCAAAGGGCCATTTTTACACAGCTGCGTGGCGGTGGGTTAAATAGCGCGTTCTATTTATCTTCAATGGACTCACAATCCTTGTACTGAAGTGAACAGTGATGATGACGAGATTGTACTCATCCCGATATCTGCAAGTAAGACTATTGGCAAAATAATTAATTTTTTGTAGGATTATAAAAATCCTAAAAGACCCTTTATTCGAAGTCATCAGCAAATTTTCAATAAATGTTTGGGCGAGATTAATTAGTAGCCAATTTATCGCCTCATGTCTTTTACCAAACCGGTAAAGTCTGTGCAAAATTTTTAAAAATAGTACTAATGAACCTTTTGTAGAATTTTCCCTTCCATCTCAGGCAGCAAATATGTTACCAACACAACGGGGTCTTAGCACATTCTACAGGAATAGCTAAAGCTCTTCTAATGCAAAATTTATCAAAAAATGGATAGGACAAGGGGTTCCCGCCGAGTGGCGCGGAAAATCTTCAGAATTGAATCTACCAAATTTCTTTACTGTGGGGTGCAATGAAGACTCATGAAGATTATGCTAGCCGAAGTCAATTTTGTCTGTGATTGAATAATAATCCTCGTATTATACTGACGAAGTAACATTCACGCGTGACGACATCAATAGTTGTCGCAACTCTCCAGTTCAAATTAAATTTTAGCAAAAATTTTCGGCAAACGGTCAACAATCATTTAATTGGCCCTTTGATTATGGAGAATCGCCTCAGAGAAGATCAGTATTTACATTTTCTACAATATAAGTTAGAAGGACTACTACATGCTATTCCTCTAAATATCAGAATGGAAATGTTTTATCAGCACGATTAGGTTCCTACGCATTTTCCCTCAGGTCAAGCAATATTTGAACCAAAGATTTCCAGGGCATTGAATTGGTCGCCGTGGTCTTATAAGTTTGGCTTCAAGACCTCCAAACCTTTCCTCATTGGACTATTGTTTATGGGACCATTTAAAAGTTGAGATATACAAAATAAAAGTAGATACTTGATTGGGACACACTTATTCGACATTTTAGAAATT
>JAHWXV010017547.1:0-12597 GCA_024586415.1 Phrixothrix hirtus | reverse complement strand
TTTTTCTTAAGGCGCTTGTTCGCAATTAATAGAAAATGGGTTGCAAACATATAGCTTTAAAGGAAAATTTAATATTCAGACTGAAAAGTACTTACCGAAAATAATCCTGTTGAAGATTTCTTTCTTGATTGATAGCGCGCAATTTTTAATCATAAAAGAGGATGGGAACACAGGATTTTGCCTTTAAGTACTGTAACTTGGCTATCAACAATTTAGAAATAAAACTACGTATTTAAGTGAATAGCGTTAACAGCAATTTTAGGTAAATAATTGAAAGTAAGTATATTTATAAGAAAGCACTTTTGAATTAGTGAACGAACGATTTGAACTTGACACATACACGGTCAACACGAGAATACTCAATTTAGGGTGGGATTATAAGCTATGCATGCGCCGATCAATCTTAAACAAAGGGCGCTGCGACTGGAAAATATTATAAACAGCGTTGCGCTTTTTTAAATTAAATTAGATGAAAAATATTTGCAATATATTTACGATGGGCGCAAACATACCGGCCCTCCTTGAACTAATCAATTGGTTTAACAAAAGTGGGTACACAATAAAGAAAGAAAGAGAAAAAAAGAAAAGGAAAAACAAAACAAAATGGACAACTACAAATTTAAGGTAGGCGATACAACTTTGTAACGGGTCTTGACTATTGACCTTTAGGAGTACGAACATGACTACACGAACGACTCCATCGGACTCTGGACATAATTTGACCACTCGGCTAAAGTACCATGATAAAGGTGGTGTATTTGGTTCCAAAATTAGTGCCAAATCACCGGCATCCAAATTTGGAACAGTGGAGTACCATTTGGCACGATGTTGAAGGTTTGAGAGGTAATGTAAGTGCCATTTATACCAAAAACGTTGAGTCATGGCTTGTACATGCTGAAAGTGTTTTAACCTATTGTCAGGTGTAACTACGAGATCTAGTTCTGGAAACGTACTCAAATGTCGCCCAATGAGTAAATCTGACGGTGTTAGGAACGTCAAATCAGTTAGATCGACTGACATCGATGACAATGGACGAGAGTTGAGTATTGCTTCAATTCGATTTATTATTGTTAAGAAGTTTATTAGTGTAGGAACATAAGTTCCAAGGGCACGTCTTAAGTGGTATTTAGCGCTCTTAACAACGCTCCCTACAATCTACGTTGGTGGGGGCTCGCAAGAGGCAGGAAATAGAATTCTACTCCCTTTGGGGAAGTAAACGAACAAATTGAATCTTGAGTTTGTTGATCATTCAAGACAATCCTTAGGTTACGTTTGAGCTCCAGATTGGATCCAACAAAGTTTGTTCCGTAATCGGAATATAGATGTGCAGGTAATCCGCGACGAGAGATAAATCGATGAAGAGTGCTTATGAACGCCGGTATTGATAGATCCTCAACAGTTTCTAGGTGCACAGCCTTGGCTGTAAAGCACACAAAAATGTACAAATAAAATTTTGATGTTACAGGTTTGCGAAGCGAGGACAAGTTGATGGAAAATGATCCAGCAAAATCCATTCCTGTATAGAAAAATGGAGACGACCTAACGCGATTAATAGGCAAATCGCCCATTAGAGGGACTGATTTTGAAGGGTTGCTGCGAAAATACTGAACACACTGTTTCACACGAGATCTAACAAGATGACGATAGGCAATGATCCAAAACTTTTGGACGAACAATGAACGTAATAGTAACAAACGGCAATGGTCATGTGTTACGTGGTAATGATCTACAAGTGAGCGAACTAGATGATGAGTCCCTGGCAATAAGATGGGGTGTTTCCTGGAATAGGATAAGGATGAGTTTTTCAATCTGTCACCTACACGAATGATGCCATTGCCTAAAAACAGGTAAAGTTGCTGTATATGTTTCGAATAAGGCGCTTTTGTCTGAAGGCATTTCAATTCTACCGCGAACGCAAGCGACTGTATGTATTTACATAAGGCGAGCTCAGCCTTCTGATAGCGCTGAACCAACAATAAGGGTGACGATGGTATCCTGGCTTGAAAAATGCGAGAAACAATTATAAGCGCTTGTGGCCAAGACAAAACGTGAGGGAACAAATCAACGTTTGATACATTAAGTGTGATAGCTAAACACGAAGGTTTCAATTCGAGTATGTCTCGATCAATATTTGATTGGGAAATTTGTTTCGGCTAATGTTGCGAAGACTGTGAAAGCCAAAGGTGTCCGAAAAACCACGACCAATTTTGGAGCAGGTCGGTAGGAATAATTCCTCGAGACAATATATCTGCGACACTTTGTCGTTATGGAACATAACGCCACCAAGCAGCTAGGGTGTGTTCTTGAATGAAGGACACTTCATTAGCAGCAAAAGTTTTAAGTTTGAAGGGAAGAGTTTTCTATCCAAGTTAGCACGATGGTTGCATCACTCCACAGATACACTGAGTCAAGAGTAATGCAATCCTTGAACAAGGCAACACAGTTACAAATCAATTGGGCTAGTAGATAAGCTCCAAGGAGTTCAAGACGCGAGAGGGTGATGATTCGTAGTGGCGCGACACGAGTTTTACAAAGCACAAATGGTGCTTCAGTGCCACTTTTCGAAGAGTAACGAAGCTAAATGACTACTGTGTAATCCTGCTGTGAGGCGTCACAAAAGCCATGCAATTGGTTCGTGGCCGAAGGGATCAATATGAGTCGAGGAATCGAAACTTCAGAAAAGTTGTGAAGCGAATCAAGAAAGTTTGACAAATTGGGTACAGATTCTGACAATAGAGGGTCCTCCTGTCCTAGTGAAAGCAACCATAGTTGTTGCAAAATGCATTTAGCCACCATGGCACTAGGTGCTATCCAACCACACGGGTCATAGATTTGGGCTATAAGCGATAACAATTTGCGATTGTTTAGGTTTAACGATGTGAAATGCGATGAGTTAGGAAAACGAAATATAAAATTATCAGTATTGGGATTCTATATAAGCCCTAAAATCAATATATACGAATTTTTCAACGACGTATGTGCTTTCACAGGAAGCTGACGATCGATCGGAGTATCTCTCAAAAGAACAGGAGAATTTCTACTCCACTTGCAGAGTTCAAACTCTCCAAGTGAAAACAAAGCGCATAAACCTTCTTTCAGTGAAACTGCGCTATCAATTGAATCTGCACCAGCAATTATGTCATTTACAAAAATGTTGGTTTTCAAAATATTCGAAGCGTCGGGAAACTTATGACCTTCATCACGTACTAATTGTTGAAGTGTACGAAGAGCAAGGAAGGGTGCTGACGCAACACCATAAGTAACCGTTGTCAAAATGAAGTTTTTATAGGTTGATCCGGCGATGTGTGTCATAAGATACATTGATAATGCAAATCTTGTGGATCAATTAAGATCTGGCGATACATTTGTCTTATATCACATGAAAAGAGAAAAGTAAAGCAACGAAAACGAATGATGACATCTGAAATGGATGGCTGTAATTTGGTTCCAGCGCACAACAAGATATTCCGGGATTGGCCTGATGACGAGACAGCGCTAGCGTTGAACACGACTCTCAACTTAAAACTATCTCCATGCGTCTTGAAGACACCATGGTGAGGGTTGTAATATTTTTTCTTCATGCCGAGAGGGAGAGGTATCATATGGCCTAGCCGATGATATTCTTGCATGAAGTCAATATACTTTAATTTGAACTCAGGGTTTAAACCAAATTTTCGTTCCAGAGTTCGCAAACAAAGGTAAGCAAAATCAAAGGAAGTACCTAAGTCTTGAGAACAATCAGCTTCAAATGGTAGCCGAACTTGATACCGACCAAGGGCATCTCTACTTGTGGCTGTTGAGTAAAAGTCTTCGCAGAATTTATTTTCTGGCGAAGTCAATACTTGATGAGATAGTTCTTCATAGGACCAAAAGGTTTGCAATTAACTTAAGAGGTTGTCTTCAGTCGTCATGTTGAGGGAACCCAACGAAGATGCTTCGCCGGCAAAATTGGCAACAACTGAAGAAGGAAATGAGACTGCTCCAAGAACAGCAAAACCAAATACTGTTTGGAGAACGAAAGGCAAATTAGGTTTTTGTCTAAATGGTGCTCCAATTATGACTGAAGCTGCGGTAGGTAAAACAGCGATCGAAGACGGCTTATCAAACGATGGATCAGCAAATGTAAAATGCGAAAGCGATGCTCTGACCTCGGTATCCACAGGTAGACGAGGGAGATTCGATGTAATTCTGTTCAAGATGAAGAACGGATTCCAGTGTGTAACCAAGTTTCCAGCTAACGAAGTTATTTACAGAAAAGGAACGCCTTTCGAAGATATTGATGTTTTCCCTATTCCAGCAATTGGAACCGCAACTTGGTTACATTTGCAGCGAAGCGATTGGGCACAATTTTCCAAAATGGACGATACGTAGCTTGGTGTATCTATAACAGCACGAGCGACAATGTATTGGTTGTCTGTTACTTTCACGTACACGAGAACGGTAGGCACGAGGGCCGTTCTGTTATCGAATGAATCTGTGGTTAAATAAGCGTTATTCCTGACTGCATTTGCGTCAGATGCAATAGGTTCATGAGGCGATAGTTGAGCCAAAGCAGGTAAGTTTGACCTACTTTCAAAGTGCAATAGCTAACGATGGTGTTTGGAGCATGTACGGAACACGAATTTTGAGTTACATGCTGTCACATAATGTGATCCTAGACAATTGATGCACAACTGCAATTTTTTACTCGATCAAAGCGTTGCTTGGGGGTTTTATTTGAGGAAACTGAACAAGAAGAAGGTTTGTCTATAGGATTTTTATAAAATTTACAAGTTGAGTTGTCTACTGTCAACAAGGTGGTAACAGCTTTTGAACGAGGCGAAGATTATAAGTTTGGTTGCAAATTAGGTTTTGTTGTAGGTTTTGACGATAAGATTCCCGAAAAGGTCTCAAGATTATCTCCTTGCACAGCTTGACTCTCATGGAAGGCTAAAATCAATTCAATGTCAGGGAAATCTTTGGCAGCTGTGTGTTAGGTTTCAAAACGTGAAGCAAGACTTTTGTCAAACTTGGACAGCATGAGGGTACTGAAGAATACTTTATACACATCGATGTTTTAAATCGAACTAAGAGAACTGAAATGTATAGTATATGCATCAAGGAAGCTTCGTATTGATTCGGCTGAACGACCTTCAGTAGAATTAATCTTTAGAAGTTTTTCACAATGAAAGAGCTATCTGTCTTTTAGGGTTATAGTAACGATTTTTAAGTATCCTTAAAGCACTTTCGTAATTTACGTCAATGAGAGCCAAATGTTCAATAATTTTCAAAGGTTCGTCCTCCAATGACGTAAGCAAGTACCGGAATTCTTCCAAATTATTTAATTCAGAACTTGAATGTACAATTAATTCGCATTTTGCGATAAACGATGTCCAATATGTAGATTTTCCCGAAAACTTTGGAATTTGTAATTTTGGTAGCGTAATTTTAGAATCACTCGTTGAGCGCGCGTTTATTTCATCTTTAGAGTCAAGTGCGGCTGGTAATATTGCATTTTCAAGTTAAATTTCAGATCTAATATTTAGGTAGAGCGTTTTAATCGATTGGATCAGTTGTGTATATTGATTTTCTTCAAGGACAATTGGTAATACTTCTAGATTATCGTAAACTTCCAGTTTTGTTAGGAAATGTTGATATTCAGCTTCAGGGTGTAATTCTAATATCGATAATTTTCGAGAGTTGTTTGGATCGAATTGTGATTGTATATCTGGTAAGATACATTCTGTTTGTTTTATCAAACGTGAATATTGAACAAGGGATGCTTTCGGCATTTTGAACGAGTGAACAAATGAACGAGGTTTGAAACTATTGAAAACTTTAACGAACCGTTTTTTTATCGACTTTTACGATGGAGGGTCAATTAAATTTACAAGGGTGTTTAATTTAATTATTAAACCAAGAAACAGTTTTTGTATACATAAATTAGCCCAATGTGACTAAGTACACAAAAAAAACAAGGCTAACGAGCAAGTTTAAATTCCAAATATCAATTTTTAATACAATGTTACAAAGGACGCAATCGGCCTTTGTCTGCACGTGTTAATTCAATGGCAAGTAACGTATAAGAAATTTATTCTAGAACGAATGTGTGTTATAATGAAGCGAAAAGAAGAATTTACATATCCTATCATCCTGTACAATTAGGTTCAAAATCCACTGACATGTTCCCAGAGGGGAACATCGGTACTTATTATGAACTACATTGTAAGAATTAGATACAAGTGTTGAGAACGAACGTATGCTAACTGTTTGATTTTTTTTTTAATTTAGATTTTATAGTGAGTATTGGTTTTGTATTATTTATCAATTTTTTTTCTTGATTACTATTACATATACACACACATACACCAAAATACATTATTTTATAAATTGTCAAACGTAACTTCATCTGATTCTCGTTTTAGGTTATAATGTACAAGCAAAACTATACATTTAAAGCCTTTAAAGCGGCAGTGAATTATTTATGGCAATTATCAGACAAATAAAATATCTCTGTAACTGATATCTGTCAATTACCGCCGGACGAGTATTGCAACCTTACTGTTAAAGAGGATATCATCAAAGAAAATTTGATTGAAGTGGTACCTGTATATGTCTGTAGCAAATTAGGTGTTTTTATACCGGAAGATGAATACAGTTGGTCTATTGAGGTTGAAATACCTTTAGTAGAGCTAGCCAATAAGAAATCAAGGATAACAGTTGCCTCTGATTTGGGGTGTGCAGCTCCAAAGTGGCTGAAAAAGAGTATGTTTGGTAAAAATTTCCCAGAAACTGAAATAACCGATTTGGCAACTGAACATCCTGAGTTGATAAATAAGACTTCCCTGGAACTGCTTCACTTCATTCTTCCAATATGGAGCATCTTGCTAAAATGACAAGACTTTATGTACTTCAAAAGGGAAAGCTAATAGAAGTAAATTCAAATAATATGTACCAGTTCTTTCGACTCTTTTACCTTAATGGTTACTACAGTAAGCCTCTGGAAAAATTATATTAAAGCACGAATGAAGATTTTTATGCATATTTTGCATCTTGTGGACAATAACACAATAGTAGAAGGTGATGAATTGGCTAAAATTCGGCCAATGTACGATGAACTAAATAGAAATTTGACACAGTTCGGTATTTTTCACAAGCTACTCAATATTGATAAGTCTATGACTCCCTATTATAGGCATCACTCGGCAAAGCTGTTTATAAAAGGCGAATATATCCGATTCGGATTTAAAATATGCATGATGCACTCAGTGAACAGCTATCCATATTCAATGGAAATTTATTGCGGTAAAAGGATAGTGAACACGGACCTTTGAGAATGAGAATTATCAAGCGAACGATAGAGATTTGTCCAAATCCAATGAAACACAAGTTCTACTTTGACAATTTTTTTACGCCTTATGGTTTGATGTCTAACCTGTATAAAAGAAATAAATGTAAAGACTATAAGTACTATTTGTAATTCGAGTACAAGAAAGTATCCGTTGACATCTATAAAGTAAATGACCAAGAAGATCGTGGAGCATATGACTATCGGTGAGATGGGAAGGTTTTTGTGTGTCGCTAGAATGACAAATCGGTTGTCACGGCTGTCTCAATATTTCAAACTCACAAACCTAGAGGAAGGACAAATATATGCTTGAGGAAAGAAAAGAAAAGGATTACTGTTCCAGAACCCAATTTGATAAGGAAATACAATGAGGAAATGGGTGTATGGATTTGACGGGTCGCTTGTTAGGCAGCTACCGGCCACAACTGAGATCAAAAAAGTGGTGGTTCGTTCTATTCATAAATGGGTTGAACTTAGCTATGCTTGCAGCTTGGTTTCTACATCGTAGAATTCACAATAGAGCGATAAGTCACCTAAAATTCTTGAGTGAAGTTACTATGTCACTTTTAAAATCTCAACCTCGTACAACAAGCCGACCTGGACCAAAAGCTCACCTAGCACTACCTTTACGTTCAAGGTCACATTTTTTAATTAGCGACACACAAGCGCATTGTGTAGTATGAAAGATAAATGCCCAAAGAAATTGTGCTGGGTGTGGTAAACGATTACATGTAGATTGCTTTCATACATATCAGGGCCATTAGAATATAGTAATTATAACATATTGTACACTTTTCCATTAATATAAATCATTTTTTGAGAAAAATAACTTTATTTTACAGTGCAGTAGTTTTTCATAATAATTTTTAAAACATGCATAACATATTTATGTGAAGGGCCAATGTTCCCAGGGGGGAACAGGTGTAAAAACATAGTTGCAATTGGTTTTCAAATTTGAGAAGCTTCAGATTACCTTGGAATATTGTAAAGAAGTGGAATTTTAAGAAAAAATTAATAATCTATTCCTAGAAAGCAATTTGGTCCTTAAAGGGTTAATATTATGTGTGAAGTAGGTATCAATAATATTAGCAGTGGTGGAATATTATACAACGGAGAATGATAGTATTAGTTGGTAAATTAGAAAATGGATATTTTAGAGGTTACGCATTTGGGATTCACCTTGTAATTGTTAAACAGTGGATAAACAAGTAGCATTTGGTTTTATAACATAATACATGTATACTACTTTCTTTAGATGATTGGGCGTTACTTTTATAATAATTTAATGTAACATATTTGTGTGAATCAAGAATAGATTATGTACCTATATTTATAACAAATAAAGATCAAAAACACGGAAGAGAAGCTTTAAGCATATTAAATAGTTTTTCAGACCTAATTTATGAGTGTAACTTGTATACATATAAGGTTAAAGTTTAACTAAGTATCTAACGCTGCTCTCGTTTGCAGACAAGTCTATCCAAACGACACCTTTTATTATCAAGCCCTAGATTCTATAAAATAGAATCCAGAGTTGTTGATTGAGTCACCAAAATTAGGTTGTTGCTCCGTTCTTTATTATAATGTGAAATCCATAAAAAAGCTTTTAAGGGGCCATAACTTCTGTATAGGATTATAACACTTTCCGTTGTGCAAATAACTTACATTTTATATAACTTCGACGCTAATTTAGAATAATCTTTATTCTAGGTCATGCATGCAGTTTAAAATTAAGAAATCATCAATATGTATTAAATTTATAATAGCTTGTTGGTCTGTTAGATAACGCAGTACCCTTTGAAATGCTGCCTTATCTCATACAATTTTTTAATTATGTAGTTCAACTTTGGGTTAGCTGTCAAAATATTTAAGATAAAAGCTTTTAATACTAATTATATTTGAAGAAACTAAGTATAAACGATGAAGGTGCGAACTATATTAAAAACAACACCATTTATCAAGCAAGTTGTTGGTAAGAGCTGGTTATGAGTTTCTTATTCCTAATCTTGCAGTGTAAGCTATGACCATTTAAAGACTCGGCTATGATAAATATAGTAATTTACTTATTTTTATTTTAACATGCCCACTATCCTTATCAATATACTACCCAGAGGAACGGAATTTAAAAATCGTGACTAAAACTAAATTAATCCAATACACTGCCTCCTATTAATATATACACATTTGGGTGCTTCAAAATTATCATTAGAAATGTATTCGTATTAACTGCGATGTTATATGGTGCGAATGAAAGTTGATCTTTATTATTTACTATTCAAATCATGGGAAAGATGTTAAAATTTTCTAAGAATTACAATTCCGGTGTTATTTTAGTGTAAGCGAATTCAACTATCTTTTGTTATTTATCATATAGGCCAAACTGCTTTCTTCAAAATGTATTATACTTTTCTTATTTATTTATTTAGTTCGCTAAATAAAGATAATTTTTCCAACATACAATATAGACCCCTATTCTATTAAGTATAGTGGGGTCCAATTTCTATGGGATTATATGGGTAGTTTGGGTCTTATTGGCGGAAATAGATGAAAAGGCTTAACTTCTTTTTCTATACTTATTCAATTACCGTTGGCAGAAATAAACATGTTGCTTTTCCCTACAGAAAAGTGGAAAATACACTATTCCTTCAATTTGCCATAAACCCTCTATCTTCGTAGCTTGAAAAAAATAATTTTAGTATTGGTGATGAACTTTTAAGGTAGAATTTAATGCCGTCAATGACGTTTTCTAGCTCTTTCCTTAACTGCGCTGTAACTCAGAGTTGAATTTTGTATATGAAAAGTGTAGTTTGCCATGTACCTCATTCATGGGCTTTCCTTAGAATGTATATGTGTCAAACTTGCTTTCAATAATAAGTTCTCTACAACAAATTTTGTTTATCAATATATCTTTTGTGTAATCAAACAACAAAAACTAGAGTCGCCTGCGAAACACTTGAAAGATAACCTTCAGAAGCATTAAAAGAAAGTACTAAAAAAGAAACAGTGAACTAACTGAGATACTTTTTGAAGTGCCGCCTATCAAGAGAAGTGTTGCACCTGCGTTTCAAAAACGCATTTGTAGTGGTTGAACTCTTTAAAACGCTCATTCTGCATTTTACCGTAATTATTCCATAGTTATATAAGGATATTTATAAATTTGACCTTTCAAATATCCCCATAAAAAGAAATCCAACGGAACTAAATGGGATGAACGTGCTAGCGACCTGATGGGCCCCTGCGTCCCCATCCAGTTATTAGGAAATAGGTTATTTAAATAGCCTCGAATACTTAAAGCATTATGAGCAGCTTGTTAAAAATAACCGTTCGTCTCGCTTTTAGAGGAATACTATCAAGGAAATCCTCCTAATTACGTTTTTATGTTGGGATGTATATGTCAGAAGTAAGTGTGCTTCTAAAAATATAACATATTAAACTATGACGTTTTAGGCAACACTACACATTAATCGCAAATCTTCCTTGGACTCGTATGGTTAATCGCTCCAAATAATGTTACTGCTAAAATTTTGGACTTTATTTGCTTTGTTAACAAACCAATGACAAAACTTGCGCCACCTAGGTAGGTCTTCCAGCTTCGAACCTTGGTTCTTATGATACATATAAGGTCTGTATTTGCAGCGATTTAAAATTTTTAATGTCCTAATTTTCGAAACGCCAAAATATCCTTCAATTTACCGGGAAGAAGTTTCGTGATCTTCTTCTACACTTTCTACAATAAGAGTGGTTTCTTCGCCAACAGTATCTTCTTGCTAATTCCTACGCTGAAATTGGACAAATGAACCAGATTTATTTAAATTACATTTAAACCTAAAATGTATGTAGTCAACTCATATAATTTAATAGCAGTAATAGATAACAAAGAATTTACCGTCTCAAAGTCTTTATATTTTGTTGTCCACCTTCGGAAAATTGCAAATGACATTGAAGACTTGCTGCACTCGAATTTTCGCTGTATTTTCAGGTTTTCTGGTAGTCTATATCGATTAGGGAGGCAGGCGTAAAGTATTTAGTCAAGTGTGGTCTCTTATAAGCTTGGCCAGTTCGGCAATTTTAGCTCATAGTGCATGAAACATCTCAAGGAGTTCAATACTTAATGTATAATTCTCTGTCTTGAGTTATGAATATAATGTTTAAAGTTTTTTTACCAGTCTAATTGTGAATTATTACGATTCAACGTTACGATTTGTATTTTATTTGAAATATTGTATTCAGTATTAAGATTCGAATTATATATCTTCAATAAAATTATGATTCTTTTTATACATGTATTTTAAATATTAAGTTCATTATTTACTCTGTGCAGTCCTTATATTCTATACTATAAACAGTTCTATGATTCTAAATTCTAAAGTTTACCATGCATTTCATGCTTTTTAATAAATCTATGGCACAGGGTGTCAAGTTTCAAGTTATATTTGTTCATGCAGTATTGCAGAACTATATACATAACAGCGGAGAATGTCCTATTGCTGTATATACAATCGTTTCGGATGCCTCCATGAGAATGGGCAATGCAGTGGAAAATGTTCTGGGCAACGCGCATCTCCAAATATGTTTTACAATTTTCGCAATTTCTATTATAACTATCGGAGAACGTCCAAGTAGTATTAGCAGATAAAGCGAAAAACGTCCTGGGATGTTATGTTCATGAAAATCTGTGACGAGGAAATACTTTTAATGGGGTATTTAATTTGCAGGATAGGGTTCAGGTAAGAGAGCCAGGAAGACTCTGATTGTTTTTCGTTTGTTGCTGGCTTTTATAGTCCATTTGTTATCACAACTTCTTGATAAACTATAATTTCTAAGAATTAAATTGTAATGTAGTGAAGGTTTACAGTGACATCTATTTTAATTTAGTAAATCTATTATAACTTTGTATTGATGTAATCCACTATAACTATTAAATTATATTATTGTCCAATAGATGGCTATATGAATTCAACTTGAATAATTTATAATTTATTAGTTTTCTACTTTCTAGTCCTGTTCAATTGTATCTTAACCACTAGATGGCTGTATCTGTTCAGTTTTATATTTATTTACATTTGTTGACCTGTGCTGTAAGTATAATGAACTTTCATATCCAGTTATATCTTATTATGATCTATTTTCGATTGAATTCTTTATTGATGCTAAAATATTTAATTAAAATTGTTTTAAGGGATAATGTTATGGGTTATACATTTTAATGCCTATAATAATTTATAATATAAACTTTATTAATCAAATTTAGTAATTAATTATGTTTTACC
>JAHWXV010017545.1:0-15081 GCA_024586415.1 Phrixothrix hirtus | reverse complement strand
ATAGTTTTATTTATTATAGTCGAAAGTCCCCTTAACTACTTTATTAAATTTAACGACTATTATTTTACTGATTATATATATATATATATATATATATATAAACTCTTATTTTGCTGTATTAGCTCTTAATACAGAATTCAGGTTTTACATATATATCTTAGGGAGCAGGAAATCTAATCATATAAATGTCAAAACTGAATTTACCGACGTTTCGGAATTTATTTGTTCCTTCGTCTGAGTATTGAATTGAATAGTTATAAAATAAGAATTAAAATTCAGTTAACGGGACTAAAGACTATATATAGACTAAAGACTATATATAGTCTTTAGTCCCGTTAACTTAATTTTAATTCTTATTTTATAACTCTTCAATTCAATACTCAGACGAAGGAACAAATAAATTACAAAATGTCGGTAAATTCATTTTTGACATTTATATGATTAGATTTCCTGCTCCCTCAGATATAGATTTAAAACCCGAATTCTGTATTAAGGGCTACTACAGCAAAGCAAGAGATTAAAATATTATTAGCAGTAGAAAGAATTACAATAGAAATTTATATATATAGGTACATATAGATACACCGTGTCCTGGATATTGAGACCATTATTTAACGCATATGTACCCGAGGTCTTTGTGAACATAGATCTGTAGAAATTTTTAATCTAATTTAAATAAAATTTGTAAATTTTCGCGTAAAAATCTATCATGAATACGGGTCTATATATCCTCTATCATAAAGTGCACTTAAAACATAAATACGATTTTGTTTTAATCAATAAAATATCATGTTGCCTTTACTTTTAAAGTACTATTCGAGTCAAGGTCAACAGCTGTTTTAATAAAAAGTAGTCGAACGTACTTCTTTAAATTATCTAATTTTGCTTATAGCTATGTAGTAAAACACTATTGTTTGTTAATTATAATTATTTACGCATTAATTATTATATATTTATTTTATAATTTAGCTTGACACAAGTTTTATTTACATTAATTTGTATGAACATACAAATTACACAAAATTTTATGAAATTTATTAACAACCATTTATATACCACACAAGTGAGTGCAAATATTAATAATATTAAGATATTTATCAAAAAAATTAAAGTCGTGCTAAAACGGCTTTGTAAAAGTGGAAGTTATTTATAAAATGTATCCGTATTCAATAATACAATTGTATACGTATTAAAATGGCATCTATTAAGTAAAACCCTTGTTTTATTTTAAAAATTTTAAAAAGTTGCACGATTAACACAACTAGAAATTTTAAGGAAGGAAATAAAACTTTTTATTATTAACGTACAGCTTGGCCGTTATAACCTGCGACAGACCGAGTGGATAGCCTCGCTTTAATATGTAACAAATCGTGCCTTTATTCTGTAAAGTACATTCAATACAGAAAGCCTGTTGTGGTTTATGCATTGCCTACACTAATGGGGAATGTTTTATATTGTGTTAAATTCATTATAATATTGAATTACAAATAGTAAAATGTTACAAGCATACGCACGTTTTATAAATAAATAACTTCAGATAATATTCATGGAATATAAAACTGTTAAAAATAAATACGTATAGCACAAATGTTAACTTTAAAGTAAAATTATGAAAATTTTACACCGCCGCGTGGCGGTTTAAAAGCTGTCTTAGAAGGCATTATCAGAATCAATATCACGTTTAGACTTTACACATTTTGTCACGTATGGGTTGTAGACTTTCTTATCACTTTTTGTTTCTTTTAATATTCGATAAACAGAAGCCACTGATATACCTATTGCGATACCTAAATGTTTTTTTAACTTACCCTTATAGTAATTATTAGTGTCTATTTCTTTGTTTGAAATATTTTTTAAACATTCAAACACAACTTCGCCGCTTGTTACGCCTTTGAAGATTGCTAGCGTACTGATGATTTCAGCAAATTTTTGCTTCAGAGTATACAAATCCGTGCCCTCTCCAAGCACCTTATGCGCAGTGTAAAACTTTTTCTCAGGTTAAAACGGCCGATATGTATATATTTTTGGGTATTTAAATAACATCTGAGAATATTCATTGATGGTACTGTGAAATCGTATGCGTCATACCGAAGCCGTTCGTTCGGCTTTGATTAAAGATGTATAGTTGACCAGCCATTTCTTGTTGAATACATTAGACCAAATTAAAAAGCAGGAACGGGCTGAAAACTTTAATTGCAAATATTTCGAAAACTATGCAATTTAGATACATAGTTTATAAGTGTTTTTGTCGCGCATATTAAAATGTGTCTGCTATTAAATTAATGACCTTATATCGCGAACACCCTGTATATGTATAACTTCTATCTATACTGTTTTTTTTAACACAGAATTCAGGTTTAATTTTTATCTAGAGAACAAGAAATCTATTTAATTAAAATTCGTTCGTCCGAGTATTAAAATAAATATAATAACATTCAATTAAAATTAAGTTAATAGACATAAAAGTAAAATTTTAAACAAATCGGAAAGATCAAAAATTTCTGCTGGTCACAAAAATTAATAAAATTACACCCTTCGTGTTATGTGATGAAATGATAGAATAAATCATAAATAATTATTGAATAAATGTTCACGAATTTCTAGATCTTCTTTAAAACAATTATGAATCCCAATATGTTTGGGGCCATGCGTATTAATCATAATCCCTATTAAAATAAACAATTACCTCATGTCTGTAAAAATTAGATTGGATTTTATTTAAATTTCAAATAAATTGTTAGAAGAGGAACCTAAAAAAATTGGAGTACTGATTCTATAGAATTACAAATCTATAAAAGTAGCACATGTTATTAATGTAGTTAAAAGAAGTAATTATTTCCCTTATATAACACTTTTTTATGAATTGCTTCAATATTGCACTTGAACTGTTTACAATTTAATTAATATTTTATCAACCCAATTGGTCTAGATATTATGTGATTATGGTATAAAGAAATCGTTGGAATTAATTAACCTTTAGAATTTAAATCATTAATTTTAATTTCATTATAAATTTGTGAATGTTTTTGTTATTGCACTAAAAATTAATCATTAGTAGTAAATACAGATTTATAAAAAATTTATAATTTATAATAGTATTGATCCAGTGTTACTGTTACATACTAAATAATTAATTTAAACATCTTTTTCCCCTAAAGCATGTGTTAGTACTAATATTTTAAAATATTTATTTGAAAATTTATAACGATACACTTTCAAAATCTACATTAAATGTTTATAACCTAAATACCATAATTAATCCTAACGCCTTATTTCAAAACCGTACTATACTGGTTAAGTTGATAAATAATTAATCATCTAATTTTGTAATTAAGGCAAAACATTGTTGCTAAATATAGAAATAAAATTACCATTACTTTTAAAATACCTCCCTGATATTATAATCGTTTTATTAAAATTAAATTTCAATGCCACACTAAACCTGTTTTTAATATACGATATTACGGTAATATAATTAACACCTACAAATAATAATTTCAAAATGATATCGAATCACTTAATATCTAATCCAAAAATTTGAATAATTATGTGTTAGACCTGAATCCTTATAAATAGCCTGTTTATTTTGTAATTAACTTGCTTCCTATTAATTCAAAAAAGGTTAAATGATTATTTAATCATACAATGCTCGGAATTACATTACAGTTACATAAAAAAAACTGGAAATACAGGAAAGTTCTCAATGCTTTGGAATTCAGGCGGTGCCCTTTTGCCGTTGGGCGATCTTGTTTATTTATTATAACAAACATCAATGTTATCATGTAATGTAGACTTTTACTGCCACTAAAATACATTTTCACGGTAATTTAAGTTTAAGGTAATTAGTTATTTAAGTATGCTGAAAAATATTTACAAGTGTAACGCAATATACAAGAAACGTATGTACATAAATTGCTTAGGAATTTAACTTGTACCAACATTAAATATTAAAGTTAAACATTTTGCAAGTTCCAGCCAATTAAAACTTTAGACTTGTAGAATGTGGCGGTCATAATAAAATTATATAATAATAATTAAAGGCCAAAAGCTATTACTCATTTAGGGTTTTCAAAAAATACTTAAGAAAATATAGTCTGCTTCACTGTTGGAATCATTTTTATATTCAGCTAATGATGAACCGTGTTAATATTATTATTCTTAGTTACAAATAGATCTTAATCGAAATTTGATAAATGATTTTTGTGGTTTCTAGTATTAGTATAATACCAACCATTATCTGTAACTATGCGATTATACTTTACTTTTAAGTAAAGGTGTTTTAAATTTTTATTAAAATTGTATGCATAGAGGAAAATTTGACCAAGTCTACAAGTAGAACTCAGACCTCCAATTTACTTGCATGAACTCTCCAAGGGCAGTATGAAACCTAACATATTACAATCGAAAATAAAAAATGTCTGGAATATTTGGCATTTTGTGAAATTAACATTAGCCTTGTAAGCAGTGCCGTATTTGAAAAAAATCGTGTTGCTCGGATACAAGCTTAGCCTCTCCAATCGTATAGATTATTAGATTGCAAACAAGATTTTTACTTACGCAAATGTTCTTCGCAGCTTTTCCTTCTTGGTAGTATAATATTTCGTTCATTATTAGCTTGTAATTGACTTTTTTAATTTCTTAAAGCTTTTGCCAAATTGTATTTTAATATATTTAAAATATGAGGGAGTGGTGAAGTGATAATAAATTTAAATAATACAATTAAAGACTATTTATAAATTCTTTAATAATAGCATGTTTCGAGATTAACAATAATCTCATCTTCAGGGCGGTATTATGAAATGACAGAATAATTATAAAGTGTTAATATTATGTTCGGTTAATTTCAATTTAATCTGGGCAACTACTATAAACTTGTATTTCAGTTAAATATCCAAGTATATCTGAACTCTGAAATTCTAGTTCCACTACTGTAGGTACCAAATGCTTTGTATGTATCCTTTAGAATAAATTAATGCCTGCTTAAGTAATTTCGAATTTAGGTACTTCGACCTTTAACTGAAATACAAACTTACGGTAGTTGGCCAGATTAAATTGAAATTAACTATACCTAAATAAAGTTGAAAAATTGTAATTTAATATTAATTATATGTTGTGATTAAGTAATCTTTCACTTACTGAATAAAATATTTTAAGAAATAAAACTAGTTTTAAATTGTTGGTTACAAATTATCGATTTAATTTTTGTTCTCAATTCGGAAACCTTAGAATACATCCCCGTAAAGGAACAAGCAATAGATCGCAATTAGATGAAGTCAACTCGGCAATTTTCAGGGTCGTCAATGTTTTACAAAATTAAAAACAATGGAAAATCGTAGCATCGTTAAAAATTTAATGAGTTTAGTTCATATATCTATAAATAAAAGTTAGATCTAACAAATGCGATTGAAATAAGAGATTTCATTGATGAAAATAGATAACAAAAAATTTAATGAATAAAAAATTGTTGGTACATTACAAAATAAAATTCCATGCTTAAAATATATTGATATAACTGTTAAAAGAATTTACGAGGAAATTATGTTAAATAATATTTAATAGTTATTTAAAACAATAAATAAAAGATAAACTTGAGTTAAGCAAGGACAAGTCGGTAAAAAATTACTAAGGTCCATTGGTAGAGGGTGGCCGGATTTCGAGCAAATTACAGGTAGACCGCATAAACGAATACAAATTGATAAAAATCGATATAACAGTCATAAATCCAATTTGGAAGATAACTTCTGTGGTTGACCAATTGATTTCTATCTCATTTCATTTTTGCGCTATCCTTCAATTGTTATGTTTTGCTCAATCTTAAAAGTCGTTATAATTTCCTTGGTTAAAGAGATAGAAAAAATACTAAAGGAATTATTTACGCACTCTTTATCCCAAAATACAATGTCATAATCAAAAATTAGTAAATGTGAACGAGTTTTGTGCAATCACATAAACTTGTGTTTTTAAATAGAAACCATATATTATTTTTATACTAATGGAAAACCTATTTCAAAAATATATATTAACGTTACTATTATTTTCAATAATTATGATGTTACCATTCGTTTATGCGGTTTACCTGTAATTTGGTCCAAATCAGGCCGCCCTGTATAGTATTTAAACCAATATTGTACAACCAACCCTAAATAAACATTTCTGTTTTTTTAAAACAAGATGACTCTAAAGAAACCTTTAAAATTACAAGTTTTATATAGTATCAAATAACATTTCTACAAGTAAAATAAATAGTTGATTGAGACAATAGAATCTTCCTAGTCACTACGTGTTTGCAAATTCTTTAATTAACGAAAACTCAAATCAAAATTTCTAAAACTGCCTTACATCCTTACAATTGAATAACCCGTTTTTAAATAACAATTAGTGCTATCCAATAACAAAATTACAAAAAATTACTGAGTGATACTAAAAATTTGGAAATTAATTAAATACTACAACTTAGGAAAAATAATGCAATTAATTACTTTTAGGAAAAGGGTAGACTAAAACTAAAATGAATTATATTTAGTTAAGGCTGTGAAGAATTTAAAGCACTTCACATTATTATTTCATTTTACCAATTCACATAATTACAATTATTGTTTATAAGAATTTCTTAGTTTTCGCATTTCAATTTTATATTTATATTTACGTGTGATTGTCTGTAGTGTTAGATATATTTAAGATTTTTAGCTTTTATTTGTTTATGTATTTCTTTGCCAATTTAATATTCTACTTTTTAAAGTTTCCATTCTTAATTTTATCTTTTTGAGTGTTTACAGTATATAAAAGGGTGTCCCAAAAATAGCCGCTGTCGCAAAAACTGTGGATACTTTATAACATGTAATGCATTATAAATCGTTTTCCAAAAGCGATTTTAAAATTTTAAAAATTTAAATGGTATAATTTGCTCTAACTGCAATCATGTCTACTAAATAACCGGAATTATGAATTGAGCTATAGTAAAAGTGTAGTACTGTAGTTTACTACTGCTTAGAATAACACTAATATTTATTTAGAATATGTTTGTTGGGCATAAAAGTTCTTTGGCCTTGTTTACTTTCTTTAAAATAACTTAAAACAATTTTAAGTCGTCTGTTACATTTTAATATTTAATTTTAAAAATATTGATTGTTTCATGTTGCTTACTATTTAAATTATTTGTTAAAAACACAAGCTTCTAAATTTTTTTATCTTAAATGTTAGACATGAAATTCAGGTACTTTTAAAATCTGTAACGTATTCACCGGGAATATTCTAAAACAAAATAACCGATTCTTTTTACGCGGACCAGTAACAAAAATTACTATTGTAAACAAAAAACAACTGAAACATTAATTGTTTATTTATTTAATTTGCTTTGTAAAAATTATATTAAAATTTTTCACATACTTGTTAGATTCGTGGACCAGAGATTGTCAGATAAAGTAACATAAAATCCTTTCAACTTTATCTTCTGTTATAAATATTTTTAGAAACAAACTTTTTACATACTTCAAGATATATCGATGAGTAAGATACATCAAGGGCAACGATGTTACTATCCAGCACGGTGCGCACGCTAAGGTTCGACTTTAATTGTTACTATTTCTAATACAATGCATTTCTGAAAAAAATTTCATAAGGTACCCACAGTTTTGTCAATGCCAAGTTATTTTTGGGACACTCTGTAAAATAATAGTTTGTTTAAAGTTCAGTGTTTTATATCGCATTTGTAAATTGTTTTTATTAAATATTTTGCTAAATAAAGATTATTATTTAAATTTTAAGATAAAATTCAATGCGTTTAAATGTTATAAACTAATTCATAGTGTTAACAGCAGATGCGAACCAAAACGCTGGATAAATGCAAAATTTATTAATGCTAAGTAGAAGTTAAATCTTTTTTAACTAAACGACAAATATTTAAATTTAAGGAATTGGTATATAACGGTTAAAACTGATGAATTATATTTAATAGAAAGTTCGTTACTGAAAAAAACTATTGCAACACAAGATAAATAAGCGTTGTAATAAACGTCATAGCTGATAATCATTAATAAAGGGTTAACTGTAAGAAAACATTTGTCGTAAATCATACATTTCTATATCAGTCGAATATGGCGTCCATAACTGAAAATTGCATAGAAGGAAATATCAACGAAATATATCTCAATAATTAGCTTAATATTCGCTTAACTTTGTTAAAAAATCACTGATAATTTAAATGATTTTTTAAAATAACATTGCCTTAATTTTAAAACCGCTTCAACACCAGACCGCCATACACCGCTTATATTTAAACGAATGTCATCGGAGAGATCCTTCGATTTCTATTGATGACCAAAGACCAAAAATCAATAAGCGTCCATCGATTAATGAAACAAAATCAAAACAGACAAAATTTGAATTTTAAATGTAAAAACGTACACAAATATAATAACTCCAATATTGGATTTTGGAAATTGTACATGATATTAAATAAAGAATTTTGAATTAAATTAATGACAAAAGTATCAAATAAGAAAATCTAACGAAAAAATGCGTTGGAAGAATTATTATCTCAAGTTTGACAACCATATTCCAATTTTTCAAAAATTTTATAAAATTTTTCTTTACTCGTTTTTATATACAAATAAATTTGTATAAATTTAGATTTATTTAGAATAAAAGGGAATTATTCGCCAATTCTGGAAATAACCGCCATTATTTGCGATATTGGCGAATCTCCTGTCGAAAAAAGATAGTCATTGTGAGTCGATAAAGTTATTATTGGTACTTCGGTTTTCTCGAAATATTTGAACTGGGAATCAACCAGATAATGTTTCAGTAAGCAGAACACATGCAAATATAATGCCGCAAGGTCTGAGAAATAAGTCGCATGAGGCAGAATCTGCCAGACCTATGTTGAGATAACTTGTAGGGATGTTTCACTATATTTGACTTCACGTTATCGTCTAACAGCTTAAGTGTATCACTCAATTTGATCATATACGCAAAATTAACAGTTCAGCCGAATTTGAGCAATGCCGTCAAATATACGGGTATATTCGGTTTAGTAATAAAAGTTCATAAGGATGAATACAGGTCTTTTGTCATTTGAGATTGTCATACAGTACCTATTTTTCATCCTCAGTTACAATTTTATGCAGA
Source organism: Phrixothrix hirtus (assembly GCA_024586415.1). Taxonomy (NCBI): domain Eukaryota; kingdom Metazoa; phylum Arthropoda; class Insecta; order Coleoptera; family Phengodidae; genus Phrixothrix; species Phrixothrix hirtus. The sequence continues at coordinate 5,955 of JAHWXV010017545.1, read as the reverse complement.
ATGTTCCTTCCCTTAAATTATAACAACAGGGATAGTACCGTGTCACAGCATCTCGCTTTGTGCTCGAGGCTAAACACATGAAATCCAATGACCCTGCTTTGAAATTCTTTCGAGATTCTTTAGACGAATAAAAATTGCTTGTTTTATTACACCAAGTTATTCGACCAGTTTCCCTTGCGCCTGTCAAAAGTTTCGTTCAATCACTGCACCAATTTTTAGTTCAACTTTTCTCAGCATTGCACCGTTACCTCGATCACTGAAATCAAAATCACGACTCTGTAATTTCTAAAATTGTTTTTTTAAAATTCTCTTGCCCTGAGTAGTATGTTTGTTTGCTCAACTTGAACGCAAAAAAAGATGTTGCCTCGATCACTTCAGATGCCGGTGAAAATGAGCTCCAAAGGTGCCACTTTTAGTTGTATGCCATCTAGTGGTGCATAAATGTATCAGATAATGATTTTAAGAAAACACTTTTTAACAATTACACTTCCTCCGACATTTTAAATACAATTATTAATACTAGCAGCCACTTTTAATTTATTTAAGTGATTTGCTTAAATAGTGTACAATTCAGTACATTTAGAGATTTTCATTTTGAACCTTGTATTTTAGTAAATACAAGTGTAATAAAAAAGAAAATACTTTTACATCTCTTAATATTTTTTGCAGTTGTTTAGAAAGTGATGTATTTATTTTAATGCATGCAAATGCTATAAAATCTGCAGTTGCAGAAACTAGTATGCAAACCACGTTTATTAAACATATTAACATATAAATTCCCTAATACCTCTTAACTGATTGCTGTAGATATTTCAACATATGTTTGACACTTATTGAAGTTCTAAATCATATATGATATGAACTAGATTTCCTTGATGTCGCCTTGAATTTGTAGTTATTTATTTTAGCTTATCGAGGTTCATTAATTATTAGGGGACTTCTACATACCACTTTTATTTTCACAACTACCATAAAAAATATGTTAAATTCTTAGATGCGCTACATTTTAACACTTAACTTGATTTTTACCTAATTTTAAAAGAACAAAAAATATAATAGATTACTAACACATTCGTTTCAAATAAAATAATAAATTTGTTCCAAAGGTTTGATAAAATCCATAACAAATCATGCTAAAACGATTTACTTCCTTTATAGGTAGGCACTATAATAATTCAATAAGGAAACTTTACGCTGTGCTTTTAAATTTAAAATAGGGAAATAATTAAACGAATCAATTATTTCAATAAAATGATTCTACTAACCTATTACATAAGCAATTAAGGCTAATGAACTATAACAGTCAAGTGTAATAAAGAAATGCAAAATAATTTATTACGCCACATACGTAGAATTCTTACATTCACTTTTTAAAGTAACCATGAGCCATCTTTTAACAAGATAATGAGGTTCAATCATAATAATGAATATAGACTTAAATACTTGGTATATAAATTATTGTACCCAAACTTGAAAGAATTAAAGTAAATGTCGAGTCGTTGAAACTATTTTTAAAATGTTAAAATATTTCGGTTTTGTAGGTTTTCTGTACTTTCTACAGTAGTCAATAACGGACGACGTGAATATTAATTCAAGAACGAAAGTTTCAAATACCTACATTTTTACACAAAACAAATGACAATAGTGAAATTCCTAATATATAATTCTACTTGTGTATTCTTCGGTGAAATGGAATTTTTAAGTAAAAGGAAACAAAGTAATTTATTATACTATGACATTATGGCTCAACGAAATTGTTCTGTTCCAATTTATTTAGAAATTTACTGAATTATAATAATTTTAAAATGTATTCAATTATAGCCTTTGAAAATGTACCATAAATAATACAGTACAACTTGAGAAACAAATCATTTGTAAATAGCAATCATAAAACCTAATATTATAACCATGATACTAAAAACTTTAATTCTGCTTGTAATAATAAAATGAGGCAAGCCCATTTACGCATTTCTTTAAAGGTTAATGTGATTTTCAAATAAAACTTTTTTATTACTTATGTCAAAAATCTAATTCGCATTATGTAATTAATTTCAACCTTCTTTTATGCTCAAAATTTAGTTGAAAATGCTAATAAATCAAACTAGACAATATCTCTAAGCACCATGATTAAATGGCATTATTTACAATTCATTGCAGATTGAAAATGAATTTACTAGAAAACTAAATTAATCAAATTGTCATTTATAAAATTTTAAAAATCTGTTTTTTATTAACTATTAATGTAAAACATTTTATTATAGTTACTTTGTAACTAAAATTTTAATTCCTACATGTATAATCCGATATATGAGCAAAAATCAGCTAAAATCATCTGCCAAAGAGCAGCTTTGACTGTTTTTTCGCATCATTTTGTATATTGAAATTGTGGATTTTAACAATTGTGGTATTTAAGTGATATAAAATAGTACATTAAAAAACAATAGTACGAGAGCTAGCAACGGTTTCGAGAAAGAATTTCAGGTTGCTAGTTCTTTAATAGGGTAGGTGCACCGGTAATGGACACTGTATCAGTAATGGTCATTATTCCATAAAAAATTCAAATAATATTACTTTTATCAAGATGCTCGAGTTATCTATAAACTATTTGATATACTAGTTCATTCTCATTCTAAATTTATTACTTTGATGATTAAATCATTTTCTAACTTACCTTATTGAATTTATTTTATAACTTAATGTCAAATTGTGCTGTTTGAAATGTGGTAGAAGATACGCTAGTTTATTAAAAAATTCGCTATAGGGCAGTTATTTTTTAACTCTTTATTCTTTCTTCAAGTTTTGTGGTTATAAAGGTATGTTATTACTATTTTTTGTTTTACTAATTTGATATTTTACTCTTATAATAATTGTATAAGGGTAACCATTTCTAAACCTGGAAATTAATATTTATTTATTAATGGTCATTAAAATGTCCATTATTGAAACAGTGTTTTTCAGTAATGATTATCTTTACTGTTTTACTTCAAAATTAATTTTTCGACATTTCAGTCATGAGTAATAAAGAAAGATCCTAATGTTTCAATTTTAATTTCAAAATTTATAAATCTGGAAATCATAATTACTTATTCTGGTTATAACAGTATCCATTATTGAAACAGTTGTTTTTAGTAATGATAATCTTTACTGTTTTATTTTGAAAATTAGTTTTTGAACATTTTAGTAATGAGTAATAAAAAGAGGCCGTTTTTTAAATGACAAGAAGAAAAAATGACTGGCATTACAAGCTGTAAAAATAGAAGGGTTTAGTAAAAAAGCAGCTGCTTTGAAATTTGGGGTTCCTAGAACAAAACTGAAACGTCGACTTGAAACAAGCACCACTAAAGGAAAAATGGGACCTGCTACGGTTCTTTCGGAAAACGAAGAACGATTGTTTGTGGACTGGGTTCTAGCAATGGGCAGAAAAGGTTTTCCAATTCATCCAGATAATTTACTTTTAACAGTACAAAAAGTTGTAAAAGAGATCAAAAAGGAAATCATGTTTAAGGATGAAAAACCAGGTAAAACGTGGTTTGTTACTATTCTGTGAAGACATCATGAAGTAAAGAAAAGAAAAGCAGAGTCTGTTACAAAGTCTCGAGCAGCAATATCGCAGAAAGATATTGAAAAAAGGTTTGACCAAATATAAAAGTATTTAAAAACTGAAGGATTGTATGAAATATTAACAGATCCCAGTAGAATTTATAATGCTGATGAGACGGGATTTGCTTTAGATCCTAAATTAGGCATCGTTCTTGGTCCTACAAAATTAGAAAAAGATTTTTATGAAAGGAAAAGTAACGCAAGGAAGGAGCAGATTACTGTAATGGCCTGTTTTTCTATAAATGGTGCAACATTTCCACCAATGGTTATTTATCCTTATAAAGAAATTCCTAACGATATTGTTCAAAGTGTCCCTCTAGTTGTGGGCAGTCGGATGTTCGGATTCCGGTTGGATGAGCTCCGAAGTTTTTTACGAGTACATTGGAAATCATTTTTTACATATCTTAAAAACAACAATATAACACAGCCTATCTTATTTTTTATAGATGGTCATAAGTCACATTTAACTAAGCAAGTCGCCGAATTATGCGATCGAAGTGGAATTATTCTAATTGCACTATATCTGAATGCCACTCATATATTGCAACCGTCAGATGTTTCAATCTTTAAGCCTTTAACAACAGGTTGGAAATCAATTGTTAAAAAATAGAAATTTGATAATTTTCCAGAGGATGTAACCAAATATACTTTTGCTGCCATTCGCATGCAATATGCTACTGAAAAAACTATACCAAGTGGATTTAGAAAGTGTGGACTTTTCCCATTTAATAGAGATAACGTCGATCATACAAAGTGTATATCTAGCAGACATGTTCTAGATCCAACAAAGTCACATCCTATGAAAGTAAATGTAAAGTTACAAATGGTTCTTGAAGAAATAGAGAAGAAAATAACCCCTTTTGAGTTGCAAATTTTTGAGCAAACCTTTAAGCACAATGAATCATGGTCTGGCAAGATAGAGTTTAAATGGGCTGAAATAAAGCTTGAAACGCTAATAAAAAAACAATGCGCACATGTTACTGCTGAATATGTTAATGATATGTCATTTACTCCTATTGAAGAAGAATTGGATGAACAAAATATGACAGTTTCTTCTAAAGAAGCAATTGCTTTCAACTTCTACTTCTAATGAAACTCGAAAAGGGGAAAATAAGATGTTAAGTCATCATTTTCCTGAAGATACCATTGCCGCACCACAACAGAAAACTTCAGAATCATTGTGTTCACTAGACAAATTAACCAATGTTGTATTATATGAGAGCAAAATAAATCAGGGATTTGAAGTTAGCAGTCCATTTAAAAGATGCTCAACTTTCCCAAAAACACCTGATAAACAGTTGCCAAAAGGGAAAAAGAAAATTTTCCAATTGTAGTGCCCCTCCCTTTATACAGACAATATTACGAAACAAACGCAAGTTTTATAAAATCGTCGATAATTGAGAAAAAGGAATCTCTAGTTAAGAAAAATATTGCCAAGCAGTTTGAATTATGTGATAGCGAAAATAGCGATACTCTATATTGTGATGAAGATTTAGATATTAGTGATGTGGAAAACAATATAATGTCATAATAATCAGACTGTGACTATGTAAAAGTTAGTTACAACAAACAGCTGTATCCAGGTTAGCTCTCAAATTTTAAATAGCAATTGGTATTAATATTAGTTAATCATTTTAGGAGAAATAATAAATTTAATGATGATGGAGCTGAAATCTCTTCAATGGTAAAAGCTGAGAATAATTGGAAAAACCATTAATTAAAAACAAAAGGAGCTTGTATTCTGTTCAAGAACTCTTCAATTATGTCTAAACCAATATTTTTGTTTGAATAAAAACTTGCTAATTTTTTTTAATTGTTTTTTTATACTAATAGATTATCAAACACGGCTTACTTCCTATTTTAATAACGTTTTACAACAATAAGTAAATACTTCCAAAGACACTAAATTTCTCCACCCTAGGGATTTATCGAGCGATTGAACTTCATATTTAATGATGACCATTACTGAAATTTTGAGTGTCCACAAATGAGGTAATAGTGTCCATTACTGACGAATTTCCCATCTTTTATTATATTTTTGATAAAAAACTTATCATTATTATATTCAAGATTTTGAATAGATAAACTAAATCTGCAATATTTTTTGCTTTTACAAAAATTATTTTGACAGTTACTATTGAATTCTTTAATGAATACCAATATCTGAACTTAAAATTTTCCTCTTTAGGGTCCATTACCTGTGCACTTACCCTATTATTAATACTAGACGTAAAAAGGCAGATAAATAAAACTATAATGGTAAGGTTTAAATTCTGTATTCAAAAGTTAGCAGGGCCAAGTATATTCAACAACTAACTAATTTAAAATCTTAAATAAGTATTTATACGTTCATGT
>JAHWXV010017538.1:0-14306 GCA_024586415.1 Phrixothrix hirtus | reverse complement strand
ATATATATATATATATTATAATAATAATAATAATAATAATAATAATAATAATAATAATAATAATAATAATAATAATAATAATAATAATAATAATAATATGTAATAACCCAATTTTCGGCAATATGATAATTATTACGTTTAGAAATAGACGAAGTTTACACTTACTTTAAATTAATCAAATCCATTTGAGAAAAATACATTTTTCCTGTGCATTCATTCGTTTAACTTGACTTGTACGTTACATTAATCAGCATTTATTCCTAGCGAAATTTCACAACTTGAAAAATTATAACACAATTTGGTTTTATAATTTTATTATCACCACCTGCCTTGTTTAACGATGCATGGAGTTCAAGTTAACTTACTTGTTTATTAAAATTCAATGCATGAAATGAACTGGTCAAACAATTTATAACCGCCAATACATAAAGTGTTTACGTTTCCTTCTATAAGAATCTAAATTTAATTAATTGTGGGATTTAAACTTTTATTCCTTTTAAAATTAATGTTTACCTATGATAGTTCATTTTATTCATCTTAGTTCAATTAAATTACATAATGCACTGTCACAGTCTAATTTAGTTAACTTAACTTTTGCGTTAAATTGAACTACTGATTATTTATACGAACCTCGTATCCTATTTTATAGAATTAGTAGGCAGAGAGTGAAAATTGATAAATTAGTGTGAAAGTCAAGGGAAAATTCTTGTGAATAATTCACCATTCTGATTTATAAAAATTCTTTTGGATTTATATGTAGACATTAAAACTTTGTTTCAATTATTACTTATTTTGATTTACAAAAATCTGTACTTTTAAATTCGTTGGTTAGGAAGTACCGCGATCTGATGTTTATAAAAAAATTCGAACTAAAATGCTTATTTTAATAAAATGTTACGGTCATTTTGCGATTGCCTCCGATTTTTTTGTTGGCCAAGGATTAACATAACTGTTAATGGTGCTTTAAATTATATTAATTGACATACGGCACCTAAACTACGGAATAAGAAGCTCGTAATCGCTACTGTAAGGAGATGTAATATTGTTGTCTGCTGATACATAGACACCGTCATCAATCACGTTACGATGTAATCAAGGAACTCCAGAGCAAGGTCGTAATTTTTTAATTAGTATATCGATAATTTACATTTACAAAGTAAGTACATCTGTACCAGGGGTGAAATAATAATTATTAATTAATTTACCAACAATCCTCGAACAGCCTGAAAATCTATTTACTTAAATCTACTAGAAAGCTTGGTAACCAATTTGGTTAAATTCTTAATTTGCAGTTATCGAACATTCTGCAATAGTTTTTGATGTATCTACGTCACGAAAGTGATGGCAGTTCGATTGAAACAGCATGTCTATTTTGGAACAACATATTACTCAAGACACATATCTTTAGAATTTATGAATGCTTTTACACTTAGGCAGTTTCATCGAAATTAAATATTAATCATCAAATTAGAATAAAGTAAAACCCCATGTTTTCTTTTCTTTCTTTTGATGCATGGTACAAATATACCGAATGATAGTACTATGTAATGTTTCACTACCTAGCAGATTATCATTAACAGTTTAATGTTTAGGTTATCATAGATATTTCTACAGCAACTTTTCTTTAGAAAAATGACTTTTAATTAACCTTCGGTCTATCTTTATAGTGAAAATTTAACTTTTTGTGCAGATAGACATATATGATACTAATGCGTAGTAATAACTATAAACCCAAGCATTTGGCTTATTTAGCATTCATAAAGATGACGTTACTACATGGCTTCAATATCAATACTTGATATATGAGGTACATTCAGGAAATTATTTTGTATTAGCTTTAATCTGGTAAAAAATCACTATCAATAACTTTTGTTTGAGAATATTTAACTTAGGAAGATTTGAATGGTGGGCCTTATACCCATTGCTAGTAAGTAGTACTTATATTTTGTGTTAGTTTTAATCCGGTAGAAAAAAGCTCCTTCAATAACCTTTTGTTTGATATACGCATTCGTAAGGAAAAAGAATTATCTGTTATACTTATTTTGTTTTAATGAATGTTATGCTAATTATTTGATGATTTAGCGAGTGAAATAAATATTATTAGCTGGGAAATCGCTTACTTATTTTCTCGGGCAGCAATACCTTTCCTTTTAAGCTAGAAAGATCTTCTTACTATTGCACCAAGCATCGTATTTGGTAAGAGTTGGGATATATACCTTATCGTTCGGTGTGTACTACTTCATTGAACTCACAAAAATCTGATGCTCAACTCTCCTTCTCATTGGTCTAAGTTGGTTTGCGTTTCGCCGAGCCCGATCCCTCTCCGACAACGTACGATCTAGATGACCTTGCTATTATTACGATTTCGAGAAATAATCTCCTTCTTTTACGCTGTACAACTCGTACTTGATTAATTTGCTTTTAGTATCTTATATAATTTTTTGGAGATATTTAAAATGTGTTTCATTTTACCTTCAGATGATTACATATTCGATATTTTTTTAAGTTCCTAAATATTCGATAGTATATGATGGTTATTAGAATGAGACAACATTTCACATGTACGAACTTCTATAACTCTTCACCTTTTTGAGGTCTTCTGACTCGTTAGTGCTAATTTTAGCGTGATGGTTCTGTTGTATTTTGTCGTATATCGTTTGTCATTTGCGTGCAACCTTTGCCTACGATAATTTAAAACTATTTGATCGATAGCTTTCAAATTTGAAGATTACAAACTAAGGTAGTTTCCGTTCAGTTGAAAAGCTTTTGCTGATGACCGGGAAAATGTTTTGGATGACGCCATTACTTCCTATCCTGTGTGATTTTCATTAAAACTATTACGGTTATTTTTAATATTTTGTAGCGTTTGTAGAAAAATATTGACAGACATGGGGGACGCTCATTTCTATCCCTACATGTAAACTTCACACGTTATGGAGCGAATTGAAATGAATCTATCACAGAATGATAGGTAAACGATTATTCCATAATTAGATGGTCGGTTTTTCAAAAATGTTATTGGTCTTTCATCACCATTTGAGACACTTTAGGTGATAACCTTCAAATTTGGCATAAATTAAGCAATGTTTTCTGCCGTGGAAAAATGTTTAATAATCTAGAGAATTAAGTTCGATTTTTGTAAATATTCGAAGTGAGCATTTTATTCGTTTTACTCTCATTTTTTTTAATCTTAAAGTTAAAATTTAAATTATGTTGTGTTTTTGTTGCATACAATAAATTTTACTTTTATTTGGTGTCAAATTGGTATTTATAAGTTCCATTCATATTGTACAAGTTGTGTGTAAAACACAATCCTAACTGGGTTCGTTTCTTTATTAGAACAGAATATTTAGCTAATTATATTTTACAATGAGAATCACGAGGTGAGATTGATTTTCTGAATCTACAGCAATTATCCTCAAGATTGAATATGGATAATTTTGTAAAAAGTTATTGTTATTAATATTATTAATTCAAAGACTTGTAAAAATGCGCATCGTGTATGTAAGCCAGCGTCCTCAAAAACATTATTGAAATATAGTTGTTATCACTATCAAATTGGAAATGAGATTTCAAATTTCAGTTTAAGCCGTTGTTGAAAAATTGTGTAAGCCTAAACAACTTATGCAAACAAAATTGGCTAGAGCTAACGCCGCATGATTATAGCAATCCAACTGAATATTGAACATGAAAACAGTAATTGTAAACATTTATTTACGATTATCCTACAATGAATGTAAAAGTTGTATTTGGATTATATAATTGGATACATCTTAGCAATATTTACACGGCATTAGTCGATGTCGAAGCTTAAATATACGTGGGTTACTCTCTTAATGTTAAGGCTTTTAGGTCAAAACACATTTTTAGCGTGTACAAAATTTGTTCTAACTTCTTCAAAGAAACATTCTTTCCACATCTCTGAAATTATGTTATTTATCACGTTTTTAAAAACAACAATAGCTTCATCGGTCAAAGTAAAACGCATTCCTCGCAAATTGTAGGACTTGTAGGAATAAGAAGAAATCATCGGGACTATATGCCGGATGACCCATCAGTTGGCCATTTTTCTCGCTTAAATATCGGCATGTGCATTATGATGATGTAAGGCAAACTTTCCTCTCGATCGCCTTTCGTGGAGTTTTGAAGGACTTTATTACAAACAAACAGTAGTATACCATTTGAAATTAACAGTGCTTCGATCATCGAGTGCTACAGTTGCAATATGTCCAGTAATTCCTAAAAAAGTGGCAACAATTTTCTTATTCCGACTTTTTTCCCGCACAACCTTTGTTGGAGGCGATTCATTTTGAAACACTCAAACAGCTGACCGTTGCTTATTTTCGAGATCATATGGATATAGCCAACTTTCATCGCCTGTCATAACACTATATACTAGATTAGACCACCCTCGGGAAAAGTGTTTGGCATGACTTCGTTTCAATTAACACGATCTGCATTTTGAACATCTGATAAATTGTGTGGTATTCAACTAGAACGAAGCTCACGTACATGTAGATGCTTGTGATTTCCCATCAATTCCCAGGGTTTCTTGAATCATCAGAATAATAACATAACGGTATTCCTCTATCATACCTTGCTCATAATTGATGTTTTCATCAGTCATGGAAATTTTTGGGCGACCTTCGCGATATTCATTCTTCAGAAATTATGTCGAAAACAAAAATTCATTGTACCAGCGTCTTACGGTAGCTATTGAACATGACTCAATATTGAACACTTTTTGCATGTAATCAAAACACTCTTGCCAATTTAATTCACGCTTGAAATTGTAGAGGATCACTGCTCCGAAATGCTTGTTATTGAATTTCGTGATTTCTTCACAAGTTATTTAATTTAAAAACGAAGATATTCAAAAAGCCGTAATACTTTATCTTGCTGCCACTTGCTGACAAAAGATGATGCTCAATTGTCATAATAACAATTATACCCAACAATCATGGCTTGATAGATAGGCTCAACATTAAGGGAGTAACCGTCATATACAGTCGCGAACATTGGAAATCATGCGCTTAATATTTTCATAAATAATCCATGTTTAAAAAAAATGTTATATTTACATTTAACAATTCATCAATGTAGAGCAGAAACTGATACTAGAAATATAATTTATCAACTAGAATAAAAGTGAAAACGTCAAATAAAGCACAAAACACAGAAACATTCAAAAATATGCGATTGCAAACCATGCGCCGAGCACGTTACAATTACATATGTTTTAACGTTTTTACCTTCTGTTTAATCAGTTGATATGCAAAGCTAGTCAACGTGGAAAGCAAAATAGTAGTAGGACACTTCTAAATTTGTTTTTGTTAGTATTACTTTTAGATAAACTAAAAAATGCGTAAAACAACTTCCATTAACGTTCACTGTTTAGTAATTTTTTACCAAGAAGAGGGAAAATCTTTAGCGGAAATAGGGAGATTATTTAATATCTGTAAGGCTATCATACAAAGAAATTAGGCGAGAGGACGGTACCTATATGGAGTTTTAGCATTGCTTCTCGAATTTTTTAAGTCTTTTAGTCAATATTAATATGTATTTAACTGGATGTATACTTAATTTCAAAATGTAATCATGGTTTAAACATAATTTTTTGAGTAATCTTAGACCCTCGTAATTAACAATAAAAAATTACTCAGTTCTCCCATTAGAAAATTGAAGTGAGTTAAAATTATTGTAAATAAAAAACCCTAATGGTATTTCTAAGTTTAAAGCGAAGTTTCGTAGACTCTAAAAATAGTGTTCAAAAGCGTACAACTTCACAGTGTTAAATATCAAACTAAAAATCGAAGGGACACAATTGTATGAAACAAAAATTTTTAAAAGGAAAGGTCTTCGCTAATAATTAAATGTAAAAAATCAAAGCCACCTCCAAAATTACGGCGTCTATTACCTAAGACTCAAGCAGTAAAATCCAGGGAAAGGTTGCAAAACAAGACGCCGCCAAGTAACTTTTTAACGGTTTCTTGCTGTTAATAATACCAACTAATAGTGTGAATTGGAGACGTTTGATTGATCAACTAAATAGTGAAAAGGGAATGCCACAAAGTTGATAAAAATCAAAACAACGCAAGCAGCTACATCTTAGATGGTCAAACACGGTGATGAATTAATTAATCGTGATAGCTTTAAGAAAGATCCTTTGACGTTAACATGTATATTCCGACAAATATTGCGCTAGCTAAAGTATACTTAAGTAAGTGAAATAAATTACCTCTGCAAATATAAGGTTTACGGAAGGGTAACCTCAAAGTAAAAACGGAAAAGTTTTAAACGAGTTTAGTTTGAAAAGTACAACAACAAAAGGAAGTTCAAGAAACTTGAAGATTGCTACCATAAATCCTAACTGGAAAAAAGAAAACTAACCACAAGGAAGAAATATTTGTCATGGACAGATTTCGTTTTGTGCCGTATTTTCTCATTTTAATAAAATTGGTACTGTATATAAATTACATTTAACATGTCTAAGTTACGTTTCTGCTATTCTTAAATATTTCTTTATTTAATTCGGCCTACCTCAGGTTACGCCTATGCTAACTGTGGGTTTTAAAATAGAAAATTCTGTTAATATTTATTTTATTATTAGGTTTAAGAAATATCACGCATCCTTAGCCTAATTATCGTTAGATATTCTGCAATTAATTCTCTAATTTATGTATGCTTGTCCTGTATATATTTTTTGTTTGATATAGGTTTCATATTCCACCGTCAAGTATTTTTGTTTATGTGTTGCGCATCAACAATCTATTCTTCTAGACCAGATAACGACTTTACTTTGAATTTGACTTTTATATGGGCTACACGTGTGTGAATTCCTCTGATAAAATTTAAATTGTCTTGTGTCTTCTAATTTTAAATAGAATGAGGTAAGTTACCTTCTTGATTTTAGTGAATGCTTATCTAATTTTTCGGTATTCTCATTTATGATTTTTCTGCCGTGCGTTTTAAAAAACGTTTGTTCGTGTGTTGGCTCCGCAAACCTTCGCGTTCCTTATAATTAAAAAAAAGGGCTCGTCCAGTTTCGGCATTAGTTTTGAAAGAGATCCCGGCTTCTGAAGGACGTCGACTCCTAACTGTTCCTACTCTGACTTGACACTTCCGTCCGAAGGATTCCAGAATGCTCCAGGTATGCTGCTCCACTTTCTACCCTGAACCGCCTTGGTGCGAATCGTGAAGCCCTAACACGAAGAAACTACGCAACGCAAAATTCAATTTAACCAATGCCTTAATTTCGAAAATGTAAATACAATGATTTCAAATTAGTTAATACTGCTTTAGTAATTACGTTCTGTAGGAATGAATTTTACGTTGCTTGATATTTATTACAATTTATTGATTATCTGTGTAAACGGGCAATTCTGAAAACTATCTTTTAACTTTAATAATATTAATTTCTATACATTTAATCAAATTACCGTCTTGATCCTTCGGTTTAGTTGCAACTGAAAAGAAACTCATTTTGACCGTAATTATTTTATTTTAAGTTTCATTGCTATTACGAAAAATATTTAATTTTCGTACAGACTTGTCTGAACTTCAGTAATGAAAATGCAAGAATTACAATTAGTTACATACGAATTTTAATCATGCAAATATTTTAGTTTCTATCTTTATCAATTAGAACGACGTCGACAGACAGAAATTGTCTTGTCTGTCTTGCACAGGTTACTTGTGAACCGATTAGCGTGTGTACTGGATATTCAATATTGTACACCTTTAAAATTTGAACTTTTTTCTTATACGGTTTATTTAAATATTAACGTCATTTGTCTGAAGGGATATCTTAAAATTTTAACAATTGTTATGAATTTGTTTTTGACTTTAACGTTGAATAAATGTTAATTCGTTTCAACAGTACAATCGCCTTGGTTATTCTTGTGTCTATTTTATTTTCTTTCAGAATTATAAAGTGTAACAAATTACGAGGTGCATACAATAAGTTCTCCATACTGACTGTGGTTTATTGTTAAATTTTGTGTTTAATTTATATGAAAATTAGTTTCAACGTTGCTTCCTGAACATTATACTGAGTGTTTCTGCATATAGTTCGTCCTTCGATATACGCGGTGCATTATAAAATGACCTCTTTCCTTTCTTTAGCTTACAGGTTCCCATATTTGGGATTACCTTGTACAATTTGAAGGCGTGGTACTCAAAAGCATTATTTATTTTCCTACTTTCTCCGAGAAAAATGTACCTTATATTCTATTGAATATTTACTGCATTTCTATAGTTTCACAACTGCCCACTCTCTGATAAAGCTGTCCGAGCTGAGAAATTCTTTCTTTTACCTAGTTATCCTTCGTTTCCTTTCCTATTTTCTATCCTTTGCTTTTTATCTAGAATGAAGCTAGCTTACGTGGCATATTATCCAAATCGAGAAAATAACAAATCAAGAATTTGAAATGTCAGTGAATATTTTAAAAGTTTTAAATCTAATACATTTCTCTATAATAAAGCAAAGACTAAATTTACAAAAACCATTTATAGTAAAATTAATTTAATTTAAATATAAACTTAATATTTGCTACCTGTCGTTTAAATCCCTTAGTATGCAAAGTCCATTCAACTGCCTGTTTACGTTTGCAGGCCGAACGATCTAAGGGATCTATCCGAGAAAAGGTAATTACATTTCTTATATAACTGTTTCTGTAGAATTCTTACTTTAATTGTAGAGGTAAGATATCTGATTTCATAATTTTTATATTATTGTTTTTTTTTAATTTGAGTTTAAATAAATGTATAGAACTCATTTTATTGCTACTTAATGGTACGCACATTGGTAATAAATAAATTTTGGCGTGAATCATAAATTTTAAAACAAATATACTAAAAGTAAAAGTATAAAAATCTACCTACAGGCAAAGAAAGTCTTTATATTGTTTCCGGAAAAATTGTATCGCCCTCAGGCTTATTTAAATAACAAAATCCGGAAATAGCTTGGTTACCTTTACTAAAACCAAAAATATCACATTAAAATAAGTATGTAATTTTAATAAATTGGTCAATACTGCCTATTTAGTAATCAACAGTACCAAACTCTAATTAGAGTTTGGTTGTCTATCTAGACCTACAAGAATATGCCGCAGAAGATGCTTATAATATTTGAATTTTCAATTTAAATTAATTTTTTTCTAATTTGTTACTTTTCTATGTAAGTATTTGTTGCAGTCATGCTATGATACAACAGATTTCGCTTAATTAGTCCTTTTAAATCTGAGCTAATTACTTCTGGCGCGCTTATTTTGTAAAATTGGAAGTGTTTTGGATATTCAAATTAGATATTCAGTGTGGAACATTGATTAAGACTTGCATTGAGCCCTGGTTCTTATCAAAAACAGGAACCATCTTATATCATCAGCTTTTGTTAATATTTTACTTATTATAGATAATAGACATTTTACATATAAATGTGTAATACATTTAGCTTATATTGAATTTTATCAATCTCATTTTTCCGCAACGTAAGTAAAATTATGGGCATATTTATATGCGAATTTATTAAAAGAGATTACTGTATTTATTGATAATCGATCATACTTGGAATGCATTATTACAATTCTAACATAACGTAAGACATTCCTATTTTCAAAATATACTGAATTCTATAATGCCAATATTATAGGACAGTGTAATTTATTTTATCTTATTTGCGTGTTATAATGGCAGCATTATGAACCACGAATTGTACCTTATAATGAATTGAATTAAGGGATTAAGTACTGTAATGCATTCTATTATACTCTTCGGTACTCTAAGGAGTCACTATAATATTGAGATAATAAACATTCTGTTTCATGTACCATACTTTGGAGAAACATTTTTAGAGACGTTAATCCTAATTTTATTTTATTGTGCGCTAATATAAAACAGTTGATTTAGGAATAAAGCAAAACAAACAAAATTTTTATATTATGCTACGAATAAAGAATACTAAGCAAACGCCCCTCCCATTCAAACTATTGGAAATTTATGTAGCCAGCATAGAAACACCACCATCGGTTGGCGCCATTTTTGTTAGTTAATCGGTAAATTGTTAAGTTGCTAATGTTTCTATTATTGTGTTTGATTTAATAAAGATATTTCTTTGTAAATTAACAAAAATCATGGTTGTATGTTTCACTTACGGCTTCTCTAATAGAAGTACTAAAAAACGCCTGGTTTATCGTTATAGGGCAAAGTTTTAATCAGCTTATTTGCTTCTGCCGCATTTAACATTAAATATCTTCTTATTTTTAATATTTACAAGTATTTTAGAAATATTTACGTATTTTGTACATATAATAAGCTACAATTTTGTATATTTTGTAATGGTTATTTATTTATGTACAGAAAAATATTGATAACAAACGTCAAAGGTCATCATCGCGTTAGTTTTATTTATATACACATAGGCGTGCGTATAAATTTTTAAATACAGTTTTCATTTCTACAGTAAAAAACAATATACAAATTATGTACGTTACCTTGAACATACATCTCAATAGATATGATTATGCGTTCAAATTACTTGAAGCGAAATCGATCTTATTAATCGTATTAATTAAATTTCCTTATGATTGTTAAAAATTAATAAATCATGGGCAGTAAGTTTGCAAATTATTACAATTATTACATTCATATTAACTCGTAAATTGAATGTATTCAAATAAAATTAGCGAAATATTTCAAATTAAAGATTTTGCTCGCTGGAAACATTGAATTTCATTCATTTTTATCTTACTGGCCCATATTTTGTTATGCAAATAACTTTGTGCAAGAGGGACGATTTATGGTTTGTTTAGGTAATCAACTATAATGAGGGTTTAAGGAAACAGTTAGAGTAAACGACCTTGGATTTTATTTTGGTAACAAAATTTTAAAATAATGTAGAATTCCAATTTTTGATTCGTTTTGAAGGATTAAGTTGCAGCACAAATTCTCGTATTTAAATGTATAATTTTCATGTTTATTTTTAGCATAAATACAATGGTATTTTTATTGTTTTGTCATTATTTACTGCAAATTCCAAAGATAAGTGGAATATAACACATAATACATAAAATTTAAGAACATATTTAAATGTTTAAATTAAAAATAAAAATAAAATGAATTAATTTGACAATTTAAATAAATAATAACAAATAATAAGTTTTATAAATTAAGGAAAATGGTTTCGTGGCGCTCAAGTATTTATATTTATAGGTAAGACGTTAATACAACATGAAATGAGTGATTTATTGGTGGAGCCTACATGAAACAATTTGTATAACGTCATAAACTATAAAAAATATTGTAAAATACATATGCAACTTTTAATATGAAATAAATCTTCAGCTATTTTTATCACACCTTATAGTTTGTGTACATATTTTACAACAGCGTACACTAAAAATAGTGTATTGAACCTGCTTGAAGATTTATTAATATTTCTGTACCTTTACATTCATACAATCCAATGTCTTATAACATGCCCTACATCGTTAATTTTCCCTCTTTGTTGCACTTGTTGCACAGCATAAAGAGAATCGGCAAGATAACTTGACAAATTTTCCATTGTGTAATTATACATCCAAAATAAGACCTTGAGATGTATTCAAGATTTCAATAACAAAATGTATCTTTTACAAATACGTGTAAGTCCCAAGGTCACATTGTGCTAATGTCATAAAACTATATTTGCATGTAAAAGTCTATTTCATGCAGATACATCTAACTATAATTGCTAAAAGTCCAGTGTATAAAATGTAGGTGTATAAAGTCACGTTTTACGCTAATACACCGATCGCCGCGAAATCTTGAAAATATTCATTGTGGTTATCACAAAATTTATATAGCAGTGTTTATGTACCAATTAATTATCTTTTTTTACCTTAAATCATATTTCGTATATACGCCAATGATGGAATGGCCAACACAAATTTGACGTTTTGAATACATGATATCGTCGCCATATTGGTTTGTTCATTTGGACACAATTTTACGTATTTAGAGCTGTTCCTTACTATTCTTTATTTGTAGGTATTATGCATTAGTGTTTGTTTTCCAATGATTTATAGAATTAAGACAGGTACACTTATTATTAGGTATATGTATATGTAGATTCGACGTAGGGCGATTGTAATATTTTATTGACGCGTCAGTATCGATTTTTATTTTGCTGAATGTTAAACTAGACGTTATTTCAGTGGTATAAACCTTTTAACTTTGGCTTATAAAGTTTTCTACTGAAAGTTGGAAAGTTTTATTAGATATAAGGAAATAAATGGATTTATAAACAATAAAATTTGCGATAAACTGTTATTAGATGTTTTTTTTTTAAAAATGTTTTCAAGTTAAACAATTATAGGTGAAATAATTTCTTACATAATACCTAACTTTTTAGACACGTTAATACCACTTGTTAAATCTTGATATCTAGCACTTATAACAATTCTTTTCGTCAATTTGTTGAGAGATCATTATGCATAATAACTTGGTATAGATTATAGTTCTATTTTTGTAATTCATTGATAAATTAATTTTGATTAAAAACAGTTTAAAATGTAAAATTATGCGAGCAAAATATTTAGTATTAATCAAAAACATAATTTATAGTACGTATATACGGGATTAACTAAATTGATAATAAAGACATTATACAAATATGAAGAGAAACTGAATATGTCAGCACTAGATGTAACCAAGACAGAAATTCATGATATTAATTATAACAAGGTGGATATATTACAACCCCGGGAATAGGCATGTCAATCCTCTCATTATTAACTCAAAGCTTATGATTTGAGTGTGCTGACGTATCCATGCTTAATTTTTTACAATACATTTCCATATACATAGACACACATACGTATGTATATTAAACGGGGTTTCAAAGAGGTAATTGATGATTTGAATGACAAATTTAAGGCATTTACTAATATCAACTTAAATATAGAGTTTATTAAATCGTATGAACCTAAACTAATATTATTTAAATGTTGACAATTGAAACTCTGACATTAGTCGGACCATAAGCGAAGAATATTAATTATGTGTTCACATATAGCACTTAATATCAATACAATATCCGTGACAACATTTTTTTTAATTATAAGATGGTGCCTGGGTTATTCACATACATTTTACTCTTAGGCTAATTCCAAAAGAAATAATCGATGTTATTTCGCAAATTATTGAGCGGATTTAATTGCATGTTTTGCCGGAATCATGTTTCTTCAACAAAGACTTGGAATTCAGGTAAAATTCGTTATTTGGCAGTATCGCTCGGTTCCTTGCATTTTAAAAAAATATGGCCATATTATGCTTTCGACATATATTTTAATTCAGACTTTAGAGATATGAAGTGGTCGGTCATTCGCGCTTCCATTTTATATTTTTCACGTGTCAATATTAACAGGTCTGCCTATACACGTGGCCATTTATATGAAAATTGACCTCGTAGCTGAATAAAACAGTTTCAAAATTATTAATGCAATCCATCAAATCCTTATGTTGTATCACACCATAATATATATCTCACTTTCTTGACGAAGCGTCGTATTCTTACTGAAAAAGTAATTTCAATCAGATCCCTAAGATTAGTATTTTATGAATGAAATTTACAATGGTAACTTCCATACTTCTGAAACCATGGACGTTGCTTATTTAGCTGCTATTCAGGATCTCTATACCGCTTACTGAACAAAACTAAAGTTTATACTTCCTTCCAAATTCACTTGATATTAAAATTATCATCTATCTGAATAAATATTAAATAGTAAGCTTTATGCCAATAGTTTTCAACCACCAAACATCTGAATTATTTGAAATCTAGTTATCTTAACCTCTTTTAATATGTCACGTTAAACAGCTTATCATTTAAAAGCTAAAAATACAATCAAAATATCTGTTGTTATAAAGAAAGCTTCTCCTGCGGTTATACCAGTTTTCATTGCGAAACATCCTCTTTCCTTAGTTAATTAACGCTTTTACTGAAATGGTAACACAGTTTGTCATGTTTCTCCATTTCCCTGTTATTAGATAGTCCATAGTCCATATCGTGCGAGAATGATTTGAGAAATATTCAGAGCATCATCTATTATTCAATTGCAGATATATAACTTTTAGTCGCTAAGATAGGTTTACTTATTATATGGATACATGTGAAGCTAAAATTCAAATTATCAATTCATCCTTTGTTTACAAGTCATTCGAGATCGACGTGTACAGTGTGATTTTTATTGTTTGAGGTTTTAGCGGGAAATATTTAAACAGATCTAGTAACTTTATCGGTTCAAGGTTTATGCAAATGATAACTAAAC
>JAHWXV010017525.1:0-39173 GCA_024586415.1 Phrixothrix hirtus | reverse complement strand
CCACCGTAAACAAACTTTTTAAAAGCATCTAGGTTACCAACAACTTTATACCAGAGGCGTGCTGAAAACCCATCCCACTCTCCGTTAGGGATTCTGGCAGATGGACATTATCTCTCCTTTCTTTTGTTACAAATTTTGGGTGACAATATATATCTATATATTCGTTTACATACGCTAATCGTACTCAGCAAAGAAATATATTTGTTTGTTTATTTGAATTTGATAAAAACTGATTTATTATTAAAAGCACAATTTAGTCCGTATACTTTAATTAAATAAGGTTTCAAAAGTTTTCTACGTCACATTTCGCCCACTGCTGAACATCTTCAAGTAGTAAAAGTATACAATATACAATACGAAGGTTACTACAAATTATAAAATAAAAATATGGAATACTGTTAAAACTATGTGGTAAGCTTTTATAATCCCATTTTATTAAAGTTTATGGGCAAGGTTGTGTTTTTATTAATTATTCAATTTTATCATCATCAAATCCATATATAGAGTACATCAAAGCCTTAAACAATTTATTTGTATTTATTAAATGTATATTTTGAGGTTTTTCTAGGAGCAGTGATTATTTTGGCGCTTTCCAAAATATCATTTTCTGATTTGGGAGGTCCAGCACTATTGGGCCTGTCCCTAGCTCAGTCTCAAACCAGGAACAATTTAGACATAGCTACAGGACAAATAATAATAATAAAAAGATTAACCTGGTCTCCCTGTATTAGAGATCTTCGCAGCATCAACTAGAATATAAATCTATTCCTATAGCCTGATTCACTCTCAAACCAAGAAAAATATAGATTTGGATCTGTAGGTAGATTTACAGTAGAGATTCGGGATGCTATCACTGCACAGCCTCATGCGAGAAATTACGGCTTGGTCCAGTACAGTGGAAAAGTAACTACCAATATTGATAGTTACTAATTTTTATTAAGTTTTTCACAGCCTTTTATACATAAATTAATAGTAATTATTACATTTCGTGATGTCTATTCTTTTCTATTTTGAACTAATTAAATTGCAAGTTCTAGGGTATGTTGTTGCTTAAACTTATACCTTACCTTTTTGGTGTTGGTCATGGCACCACACCGTCTGTAAACAATTATTTCATACGCGTACTGATAAATAAATCATTATGCTTTAAATACTTTTTCTGGAACTAGCATCAATGTAATATCTAATTTTTACTCGCATTTTAAGCTAATTTTATGCTTGTTTTAATAAATACTTGTTTTATTTAGTATTTATTGTAATAGTTCTTATAATAAAATATTTATTCCGTTTTTCCTGCAATTCTAGAATAAAAATTCCTTCTTGTTTGATACTTGGGGTGTTAAGAACTATAATGAGGTCACTCCAAAATAATGTTTTTTGAGATATTTAGATAGAAAGATGTATTATTTACCGCAAATCAGACTTAATTCATTCTAGTTCCGGTCACCCCCAGCTACATAGGGCCATAATTATTTACAAGGGCGTGCGGTGATAATGTATAGCCAAGATCCGTTCCTTATGCAGAAATTCATAGGTTTAGAATAAATTCATTAATTTTGTATTTTAATTCAAAAAACAAGGACATCGATTTTTGTTTTTTGATGAACTTCTTGTAGTTGTAGTTTTTTACGCGAACGCTATTTGATGTTGGTGACAAAAGGGGAATTTTTTAATGACACCCTACAATTTTGATTGGCTAGTTGTAACAGAAAACGGTTAAATTTTAGGTTATTGATAAAAATCTAAATATAAATTACGTAACTGGTTAATAATTTTTAAAATTAATCACTAAATAGCACTATCAATTTCAAATTGACCCGATTTACGAAATTCTAGTAAACTTAAAAAGATAAATTACGCAATTTAAATTTAGATTTTTTTAAAACTTATTCTTTACTATTACAATACCCGTAATAATTGAAAATCTCGCTCAAAATACTAAACACACTTGTAATGAAAACAAGGACAAGAAAAATTGATATTTTTGAAAACAAAAAATACCCTTTCAAAAAACTAGCCATCAAAATTATAGGATGCCATTTCAAAAGAATTTCGTCACTGATGCCGCAATAAAATTTTGAAAATAGGCTATTTTAGAAACACATAATAAAAAATTTATGTCTCGGCTTTTTTTGAAACATATTAAAATATAAAATTAATATAGTATTTTGCAATATTCCACAAACAATGTATTTTAGCCAATATTGAATTATGTTCTTTGATTGATAAGATATTGACACCCCACGGCATTAGTACAAAGCAGAAACTTTTACCATGTATAAATAAATTTTAAATCAGCAATCTGCACCCACACAATGTGAATGAGACGATGAACGTGATGTAAACAAAAATTTTACGAGTATTTGCAGCCTATTATATTACATACTATTTATATATTTACGTATATGTTTGGTATAATGACGTACGAGTTATTTTATTAAACGTAAAATTAAGGACTTGAAACAATTATAACTTTGAAACCAAAAGGAGTATGGGATTGATTTTTTCGTAGTAATTTCCATTTTCGATGACCTATCACCACATACCAATTTCATCTCGAAATTCAATGGTCGAGGCGTCTTTTCCATTGTTAGACGTACGCTTATGTATTACAATTATTTGCATAGCTGTATAAAATATAATATATGTTTCAAGTTCAATTATATATACAATTCATAGTTAAATCAATTTAAAAATATTTTTTTTTAAATTAAATTAAACATTAAGAAAAGACTAAACGATTTTTATTAATATAGAACTTTCCAGGTAATACTGCTACGTACACATGAACATATTTATTTTGTTAATATTAATGGAACTACTAAATCAACAGATAGGCAGTCTTAAGAAAAAAAATTCGTTTTAATACACCTTTGTATATTATTAATAAAAATTTGCAACGGTGAAGGTTTATATAATATATAAAGAGTTTGGTTCAGAAGTCGATACGTCTAACTTGTTTGGCAATGGCGCTAAAAGTATATTATCATGAATGGATTTGACCGAATTACATTACCCTCATATAATATCACAAGGAGGCAATAATTTATTAATACACTAAGAGCGGTCTTGGAGCGACTTGTCGGAAGCATGCAATCGATATAAAAGTTTATTTGTCATTAATATGGGTCTGATAGAAAATCAACCAAAACAAAGAATATTTATAGAGTCATATTTCAAAGTTTCATAAAGAAATAAAATTTCAGTTTTCATAAAGACGAAAACCTTTGAATACTATTTTCGTATATGGTATCCCGGAAAATAAGGATTTAGTATTCTATATTTCCATATCTACCAATAAAAATAAATTTTTATCTAAATTATTTATGTATTTGAATGGCAAAAGGGTCTCTATGAAGCGTAATAATTTACGCTTCAGATAAGCTATAGAAAACTAAGTTACTTGTATTTTATGAAGTTGTCAAGAATTACAATGAAATATATTTATAGATATAGTATTATCAGTAACGACTACATACATATGTATGTATGTCAACATAATTTTAACTCTGACACTTAAACACGTATTAATAGCTTAATTGCAGTAATTCAAATTCAATCAAATTGTTAGAAGGCGCTTCGTTGTTAAATGCTAAAATTTCATGGATTGAAAATTTCAATGGAGAATAAGAAAAAGGTGTTTATAAAATTGATCACCTATTTTTACTCAGCTTTGGTGAAATGATAGTAATTTCTAAATATTTGGTTTATCTAAAAGTATAAAAAATGTTTTCAAATCAGTGACATTCCATTCGAACTTGGATTTATTAATAATTATTCATTTTAGATACTTAAGCACCCATTGCTGATTTGGGTACGAAAATTACGACAGGAGTTGGGATAAAGAATATTAACGCATTAAAAACGAATGCTAGATTTCATGGCATTTGCATATAGTACGAGGGCGAATCACAATCTAAATTTCACATATTTAAATTTCTCATTAAATAGCAGCCGGTGAACTAAAGCTCAAGTATAGCCTGGTTACCAGTGTCAGCTTCATTCTAGTGTTATTACAGATCAACATTATACAGCTCCACTGCAAATGTTTAAAATGGCGAAGCAGCGTAACACGTCGTCCAAACGCCCAGAATCATAATGAATGCTACCTCATACTGTGAAAGCCTCAAATGGCTGAACAAAACCTTTAAAATCATACAACCTTGATGCTTCAATAGTCAAGTTATTTTTTTTAATGTAACGCGACGCACAAAACCAACTTAAGACTTTTAAATAGGATATATGACGTCGTGCAATCTATATTTTTGACCAATGTGGGTACCATTCCTTCAGCCTGTTAAAAACTGCAGTTAGTTGGAAATACATCTATAGGCGTCACAAATAAATTGAGAAAGAAGTGGTTTAATTGAAATGGGGGAATTTGACGGGGCTTTTACAAATATGGAACTATAAATTAATCTCTTGTAGTGAAAATACATTTCACGATTAAGGGACTTTATTGACAAATAGGCTAAGATTGTGGCTTCCAAATAAAAAAAAGTTTCAAATAAACCAATCTGTTTCAATTCTTCTTAGGGATGAAGCTCGGTTTTTGATTCCTTCTCGTAGGTACGCTATGGTATTTGTGTTAAAATTTTAGCATTCTTAATGGTTAACGTTAACTTAATTTATAGAAAGAGTATTTTGTCTAAAAATGGAAATGTATGCCTATTTTGCAATTATAACGTTTTGCTACTCCTTCAAAGGATAGGAACCGAAACCTTTATAGTGTTGCGAAAAGAGCGGGCTCGTTATCTTGTATGTAATGTAATGTAAATAATAATCTCCCTTCATTTTCTGTATTGCCCTTGGTCAAAGTGTGAATGTTCTAATTATGTATTCGTGTTTAGAAGACCAGTCATATGATACATAGGATATAATCCAGCTTAGACTTCTGTCTAAAAGGAAAAGAGAGTGAACCAGTCATTCAGTTTTGCGGTTTAATATAATCAATAACAACAGTTAGATAATTAAATATGAGACCGTTAAGACAATCTGATATTTAATGCATTTACTAATTAGCCTAAACTATTATGTTATTATGCATTTACTTAAGCACTGTCGAAGTTGCGGATACACCTAAGCCGACTGTTAATAGTAAGATTGCGCAATGAGCACTAAAAGAATCGCTCATGAATAGTTGATGAAAGCAAACCTGGGACATATTTTAGAATATTGTTATAGCTACAGTATCTCATACCCATAATTAGCATATTAACGAATTGTGGTAAACAAATTATTTACTAGCATTTACTGCAGCAACGTCACTATAGCGTTTCTGAGACATTACTTATTCGGCAAGAACGTCAATTAAAAGATAAAGGTTGTACATAACAGTGACCGTCGGGCAATGCTCAATGCACAGATAGAATCGCTGTATGTCCAAAGCAAATATTACTGTAGATGGGCACCTGTTTCCTTATAGATGGTGTACAAAGTTTACCCTATATATATATAAATACCACCGAAACTGGCAAAGTATGGTGTAAGAGTGTTGTGGAAATGCGATTAATGTAACACATATCCACTGAAAGGAATACTATATACCTGAAAATAACATGGCCAGCAAAGAGACATCAATCAAGGTGAAAAACTTTTACTAACGCTAACAACTAAGTTGGAAGAACTATTATAGCCGATAACTATTTTACTAAAGAAATTAAAGAAATTAAAACATTCCGGCTTGGCATATATTGGTACCATTGTCGTATATATGAATTATTGGTTTGAGGAGTGTTAATTCGTGTGGCTGGTGGTTCTTAGAAGAATCATTTGTATAACGACGTTTCGGCGGAACCTTATCTGACATCATCAGGTTTCCATCAGTCTCTTACTTCAACTTTTGGTTATAATTGTACTACAGCTGCTTTGTTCTGATTCCCTTATATATATTTCCTTTGATGCGCTCGGTTAGTTTCGCGTTCCTTTCCCTTCCTTCTGGCTTGCGCTTGATTAGTCCTCGGTCTCGGTTTTAATAGAACTTGGTTTGTTGGTACAGATTTTTACAGTAACGTTTTTGTAACGTCGATTATGTTACTGTCGTGCTAGTTTGCTATATTAGCGTTCTATTTAGAATTCGATTATTACAGCTTTGCTCTTTATAAAATTACGGCAGCTATTTATATTTATTTGAAGGCTTAATGTTAATTTAATTTTAATTGTGGATATTAATACTTTAATATTATCCCTACATGCTGTTTTACTTTTTTCTTTTAATCTTCTTCAATGTAAAAGATATTTTAACATTTGTACATTGTACGAATTGGCATTAATTTGTTTGTCTATTTCAGCATAATTCTGATGTGGTCATCGCTTACTTAGAGTTACCCAGTTTAGTGTTATGGAATTCTAAATTTGCATTATTCGCATAAACCTTTGTAATAGTCTGTTGCAGCTTAATTATTTGCCTATTATATCTGTTATTTTATACATTCCCTTAAATTAATTTTAATATGATTCTAAATCGAATCTTAACCTCTTGCTGTTTTTAATATTCCCTTAAATTAATTCTGTTATAATTCCAATTGAATCTTAACATATTTCCAAGTAAATTAATTATCCCTTTTTGTTTATAAATCTAAGAATGATACTTCAGCTTAATTTATTATTGGGTGTTACTCTCTAGGTTACAATATTTTCATGTTAGATGTTCTGAGATTCATTGAGTTCTCCGAATTGGAATGACTGCGTTTCCAGTTGTTCAACTTCTTTTAGGGTTAGAGCGTTTAGTCTTTCTTCTGTGTTGGTATCATTTATGTCCGATCCTTATTCTAGTTGTGATTATTGCTACTACGGTTACCATTATCCCACTAGTGATGATAAATCTGTTTCCAGAGTGCGGTTGCAATTCCAGTTATTCCTCGTTGTTTGCGTTTGTGTAAATTTACGTATTTTTAAATGCATTATTTTGTTTAACGCTGGCTGTTTAACGTCTGACTGTCAAGGTCGTGCTTATGTTATTGATTTCACATACGTACCTTGTGTGTTTTTCAGCATTTGCTGTGTGGCTGTCATTATAACGTCCCTTGATTTTATTTGACATTGTTGGAATAAACGTAGAACGCCTGTGACATTTAGCGTCACGTCTTGCCGACCCATTACACATTACGGCCACTTTTGCTGGCTCTGGGGTGATAAATAAAAATGTATTTATCGTGTATAATTCTTTTCAAATTGTTCTTGTAACGTTAAATTGTTATATTCACATCCCGGTTTTTCCGTTTTTTCGTAGTTTTGGTCTATCCTGTATAATAGCATTCTTTTGATATTGGCTATTTGTGGTGTTGATAAGTATAAGTATAAGTTTTTCTTCCTCTGGATTTATTTTGAAGTGTAATTGATCATCATAATAGATTGACATTTGTTTTTCTTTTATTTTAAATTTTACGAATGTGCCTTGCATTCCTTGGTCGGATATAGGTTTTATTTTAATAATTGTAAATTCTCTGATTTCTATTAATAAAAAGTATCTTTGTATTTTTATGCTTGTTCTATTGCTTGTTGCTGATGTTCTTAATATAAGTGTGGTTAATATTTTCATGTTGTTTGGTAGTTTCTGATCTGCCTTTTTTATTAGCTGACATAAATTCGTAGAGGTTGCTGTGTCCTAGTTTTATACTGAGTATGTGTTTGTAGCATCCGTGCAATTCTTCGAAACCGTTTGTTGTCCTGTGATATGTTGTTAGAATTTTTATGTTGATGATATGTTCCTGAATTACGTTGTATTACTTCTGCGCTTCATTAATAGCTTTCATGTATTAGTTCAACTGCTTTGTTGAACTTTTATAGCTTCTTTGCCATTTTTTTATTTGTTTCTTCCATTATATTCACATTCTGTAATAAGAATCTTGTTTGGTAATTGAATTAGTGTATTAGTTCCTGTTGATTTTACTCTAATGCTTCTATGTCTTGACACACTTCATCGCTTACTTCAAAACCTGCTGTCAAGAACTTTCCTATTAACCCTCCTTTCCTTCTCTTACTTCTTGTTATATTTAAAGGTAGTAATGTCCATTGTATTGCCGTATATTGTTAGTGTGAGTGGTGTTGAAGCTCCTTGAATTGTGCTTTGTTTTTTAATTCTTTTACCTTTGTGCATACTTCCTGCATCTTTATTTTTACCTTCTCACTGCTGTTTGCATCACTGATTATTCGACTGTTGGTTATTTCTATAATTATTGTGAACGTTCCTCTTCCAATGGTTACTGTTCTTAGTTTTTCAATATAATATCCTAATTTTGGTAGTGTACTATGTCTGTTACTGTGTTCATTATATGAAGAAGCAGGATGCTTTCTACGAACTGCTGTAGATATTTCCCTTTGCTTAGATTTGCATCACTCGGTCTGTTCCTCTTACGTCTGGGTAAGTTTATAATATTCCTCCCAGTGGCCATGCTTCCGTGCCGTATATCCATATTTTAATATTCTGAGGTTCTCTACTTCTGTTCTATTCCTGTTTATTCTATTTATTCCTGTATGTAATTGATGTAGATAATTCTTTGACCATTATTTGCAAAAATCATGTTTGAGCTTTGCTGTCAATTCCCATTATGCCAGTATTTTCTACTTTTTTTGATTCTATAGTTATGTTTGGTACTATGATGGCTTTTCCTTTCAGGAAATAACCGGGTGTAAGTGCTGTGCTATATGCTATCTCATCTGTTATTTCGCATAGTGATTTTGAGTTTAGGCAGAGTTCAATTTGTGCAGTCAGTGTTGTTAGTTCATCTTTTGTCAATATTTTGCCTAAATTGTTCATTTTAGGTGGTATTTTGTTGACCTAACTCCTGCTTCGTATATTTATCCGAAATAGAATGCTCCTGGTGGAATAAAATGCTACTTTGTTGCTCTTGTTGGAAGTTGTCCTTGAACGTTTAATGTTGCGTTGCTGCATGAATATTTTTGAGAAATTTTTTGTTTACACCTACGAATATGGTGCCGTTGTCACTATATACATACATTATACACATACTTGATATAAATGTTTGAATTCTACTGTGAATCCTTCTGACGTTAGATACGTCACTACTTCTAAATGTGTGACTTTTGTTGCTAAGCAACTGAATAGTGCTTTCTTGTTTTCTTACACCTTTCTTGCGTTATTTTTAATGTCATTGATCTGGCGTAGTCTACTTTGGTATATGTAAATGAAATCCATTCTGTTGCTTTGAATTTTAGTAGATGTACCATTAATTGTTGTTGCTGCTTGCTTGCGAATCTTGTGTATGTGATACAGTCTCGTATTATTTGTATATATGATTTTTTGCATTTAGGTGTATGCTAATGTGGCTTTAACTCCTCCATGTTGAGTGTTATTATGTGCATGCTGCAGTAGTAGTTTTACTACATGGTGTTTTCCACATAGTATAATTGGATGTTGCTCTACGTAATTTATATTGGGGTTTTGTAAACTTCCTCCTACTCTAATTAGCTTCCTGCAGTCTAGAAATTGATTTAGATATGATCTTTATTTTTTTTTGATGTATTTTTCTCCTTTTCTAGTATTTTTCATTCTTGCAGATATATACTCCTTAAAACATTCTTATTTGTGCTTCCTTTAATCTTTCTGTTGTTAGTACTCCCGTAATGGTTATGTGTTGACAGTTTTTCTTGAACTTCAGGAAATACGTTATTGTTCTCTTTAGTTTGTTATATGACGATATTTTAATGTATATGTCTGTAATGCCGTTTTCGGCTGTGTGATTACATTTGACCTTTTTAGTGCTTCTTACTCGCTGTTTAAGTTAATTTTGGTTTCTTCTTCATTTGATTCTCCTTGAATCCATTTAAGGCCATTCCACCATAGCTAGTGAGTTGAAGCTCTTTTGATTTTATTCCTCTTGACAATGCATCTGCATGTTTTTTCTTTTGTGTTCATATATTTCCATTCTGTTGTTGGAATTCTCATTTATATTTCTGCTACTTTGTGTGCCACAATTTGTTTCCGAGTTTATGGTCCCACTGCAATTCATGCTGTTGTTACCTTTGAGTCTCACCATACTGTTGTAGGGATGTTATCTATCTTGAGTGCTGCCGTGTATCTTTGAAATGATTTTGCCAGTAATGCTGTGGAATTTAATTCAAATCTTGGTAATGTTTACTTGTATTCTATTGGTGCTACTCTGCTTTTGGCTGCTATTAATTCTACACGGTATTTCCCTTCTCTTATTCCGTGGTATATTACTACAACATATTCTTTTCTGATGTGTCGCAAAAATCGCGTATTTCTACGGTCCCGTTGTTTTTGTGTATCCATAGGTATGTTTATGAATTTTATTTGTAGCAGTCCATTCTGAAGTTGTTGCCATTATTTTTTGTTTTTTCTGGAATGTTCATACAATACTTGGTATCAGTAGCTTCTGTATGACCAATTTTGCTATTAATATGGTCGGTGATATCCATCACAAAGTGTCAAATATTTTTGCAATAACTGACATTATTATCGATTTAGTTAGTTTCTTGTTCTATGTGGTTTGTAGATTGAATTCGAAGTGATTATTTTCTGAATTCCAATATATCCCTAATGTTTTTCTTGTTTCTGATGGTTTATTTATGTCCGACATCTTTTGTTCGGTTTGACATTCCGGTACTTTGTCCAGTACATCTTTGTTACTTTTTCCCATTTTCTTTTTCTTTTTATGATATTCCCCATCTCGGTTTGTTTTTTGATTATATGTTTTGTTTTTACTAATGCTGCTATTTCTTGTAGTTCTGTTCCTTCGTCTTCTGACAATGTGTGTAATATTTTTGCTGCTAAGTATGGCGCTGCTGTATTTCCATACATAACGGTTGTTAATTGATATTTTTCTATTGCCGTGGTACTGTTCTTTCTCCATAACATTATCTGATATTGTTGATCTTCTTTTGATATATTTATCTGTCTATACATTCTTTCTATGTCCCCCTTGAGTACCATTTTATATTCGCTCCATCTTAATATGATGTCGAATGATTCTTCTTGAGGTCTAGGACTTGTATGCATTATCTCGTTTAGACAGTTACCATTTGTTGTTCTACTGGATAAATCAAATACTTCTTTGTATTCTGTTGTAGTGCTTTCGATTTTTGTGATTATTTGCTGAGGCGTGTAATATAACCATTGTTTGTGTTCTTCTGTTGATGCCTTTTCTCCATGTGTCCCATTTCTTTGTATTACTTTTTAAAGTTGCTATATTCTATCTCATATTGATGGTCTTTTGCGAATCTTTTCTCAATTTATAGTAACCTTGCCATAGGTCTTGGTTTTGAAGCTCTTAGATATTGATCGTCTTTAAATGGTATACGTTCTGTATATTTTCCTTCCCTTGTTCGTGTTGTGGTTACTTTAACATATATTTTGCATTATTTTTCCTCCTGTGTTTTCCTGTCTTGTTGGTTCTTCTTGAGGTACTTCTTCTAGTTTCAGAATTTCTGCAGATGTTCTGCTTTTTACTCTTGGTTTTTATGTTTTCCCTGAGGCTAACAACCCTGTCTCTGTTTATTGGGCTAATTGGCCATCATTTGATTTTTGTAAACCTCCTTTAACAATTTTGGTACATTCTTCTATTTCTATTATCATGTCTAGTGGTCCTCAGTTATTGTACTTGGGTCAGCCGCCACTATGCTGTTCGGTCTGCTAGTGTATTCTTTTGGAATGAGGTTTGTTAGTATAACTCGTTAATGTTGGTAATATTAAAGCTTTCATTTCCATTCTTAATGTACTTCTAAATCTGGGTAGGACTGTCATTTTACTTTGGTTTTGTTACCTAAACCGCTTATTCCTACGCCAGATTTCTGTTTTGGCAAATTTAATGCTTCTGGCATTTCTTCTGTTATAGAACTCGCTTCTGATCCCGTATCAACCAGTGCTCTTATATATTCGTGCTTGCCATCGTAAGTAACTGGTTTTACTAGTGCTGTTGCTAATAAGATTTGTTGTTCCGCTTCATACTGTTACCGCGCTGCAATTGTGATCATACATTTAATTTGTTTTGTTGTGCCTATCTGTTCGATTCTTGGTTTATTTATTGGTCTTTGCTGCCCACTGTGTATGTGTTATTGGATTTTCAGTGATTCGGTGGATCTCTTGTTACTCGTCTTGTGTCGCTTGGGTATACAATACATAATAACGTTTGGTGGCGCAATCCGCAGTTGTAGCATTTGTCTTTGCCCATGCACTGTTTTCTGTTCTTGTGATTTAGACAATTTTTCCAGCATTATTTTCTTCTGATGAACCTGTTTTTATCTTGGTTTGATATCATCTTGAATTTTTAACATACAATTATGTTTTATTGTCCACTGCAATATAAACATTGCTCTTTCTTTTTCGTTGCCTCCAAGGATTGAAATCTTTGTTTTAGGAAACCAGTGCCTTTTCCAATTCTGGTATTATGTTTGGTTCCGCCAATGACCGTTCATATATACTCCATATTTCAGAGTCCCATTTCTTTACTATAATGTGATTTATTATTTGTCCCCTTACTGTGGTTTTTACGTTTAAGTTTTCTATTGCTTGCATACTTTTATTTATAGTGTTATGTATTTGTTTTATTTCGATTGCTTTTTACTCCTTCATAGTAGGGAGGTTAAATATTTTTTCTAGAATGTTGATAATATGAGCGTTTTCTTTTAGTATCTTTCCTTCAATATTTTCCTTGCTGATTCATATTTTTTATTTGTTGACTATAAAAGTTGCATTAATTTATGTGGCTCACCTCTGATGTATGTTTTAGGTACTGTATTTCTTCAATGTGGGATACGTTACGATTTTCGTCAATTATTTTCTTAAATAAATCCTAGAAGGTGCTCCATTCTTCATAATTTTTGATGAATATTTGTATTTTTATTGGCGCTATCTTTATTGCGACATCTTTTTCTTTTCTCTCTATCTTTGCTTCCAACATTTGCAATCCTTCTATTAAATTATCAGCCTCTGCTATTAACTCCTACGTTTCATCATCTAGTGACTGGTCGCCATCTTGGAATATTAGTTGGTGATTCAGTTCCCCTAACTTAGTCTGCCGTTTTTCTATGGTTTGCCTCCGTACTTTGTACCATAATTTGTTTCGTTTTTCCTCCATTTTGTAATTATTTTTAATGCTGCCCGTTTTGTGTTTAGTTTTTTGATTTGTCGTCTGAGTCGTTGTTTTATTGGATTGTCTTCTGTCTGTTGCTGTCTTGACCCCTGTTGGTTGAATGAAAGACTTGTTTAAGATTCCTTTGCCTACTAGTATAATTAATGTATATTTTCAGGATAATAGTTTGTGTAGTATGCGTGCTCTAGATTTTTGTATTTTTCTAGAAATTAATGATTTCTTTTAAATTATGCTCAGTAACCTTCTAATTTCTTCACATAGTTCTCGGACTTCGCTCTTATATCTAGTTGAAGGCTTAATGTTAACTTAGTTTGAATTGTGGATATTAATACTTAATTGTTACCCCTACGTGATGCTTTAATTTCATTTTATAATCTTGATTAGTTTAGAATATATTATAGTATTTCTACATTTTACGTAGTTTCGTTGACTTCGTTGCGTTTATTTATGTTAGAATAATTCAGTCGTGGTCACTGCTTTCTAGGAGTTAGTCAGTTCAGTTTTATGGAATTCTAAATATAGTATGCATTATTTGCATCAATTTTTGTAACTGCCTGTTGCGGGTTAAGTACTTCTATCTATCGATTGTTTTAAATGCTTCCTTAAATTAATTTTATTATGATTCTGAATCAAATCTTAACCTCTTTCCGTTTTTAATATTGCCTTGAATTGATACTGTTACGATTGTAATGGAATATTAACATAGTATGTACCAAAATGGAATTGGGGTGGTCTTTTATTACCACTAGTGCATTACGACACAACAGCTGGACTGGTTAAGAACGGAAAAATATCATTTTATAATAAAAACAAGGGCATGTTATGGATCAAATTCTTGGTAAATATCCATGCAGAAGGAAAACCCAGCGATGACCCTAGCATTCTATGATAGCATGTTCAATGTGGCAG
Source organism: Phrixothrix hirtus (assembly GCA_024586415.1). Classification (NCBI taxonomy): domain Eukaryota; kingdom Metazoa; phylum Arthropoda; class Insecta; order Coleoptera; family Phengodidae; genus Phrixothrix; species Phrixothrix hirtus. Next base: position 25,191 of record JAHWXV010017525.1, on the reverse strand, counting down.
CGTTCGCGGAGTATGTAATTAAGAAACAAATGGAAAGGATACACCGATAGAGTCACGTCACTTCGCTTAATCCTACATCCATTCATTGAGCTTCTGGTTAACAAAAAAGTAATAAAAAGAACGAATTGTATGCAAGTCATGAAGCAATTCAGTTCAAAATCTACTATGGAAGCATTTCCGGGTATCCCGATAAAGTATCATGTACCAGTGCCAGGTGATAACGAGAAAGGTTCATGCAAAATATACTACATATATGATAAGCTGCAAAGGATACGTTGCAAATGTATGAGGTGCTCACAATCAGCGTGTTTGCGTTATTCCCAAGCACCAGACAAATACTATAAATGTCTGAATGAAGAAAGTCAATAAAAATATATACAGTTCTATTTGTTGCAGTTTTAAATATAAATAAAAAATATATTAATTCATTTAACTTTATTATTCTAATTCATGTTCTTAGATTATTTTTCAAATATTAATATACACTTCATACAGGTCTGGCCAGATCTATCCTGTAGCACGATAGTAAAGTGTATAAATGTGGTATAGAAACTATGGTTAAGTAAGATCTGCAATTTTATAAAGAAAGAAATGAAACATTCTTTTAAAGTAATTTATTTATGAAGCTGCTACATCGAGATTCTTTATATTTCGAATTAGACTATGGATTTACAACTATTTGATAACTTTGAAAGGTTAAAGTTAAAATTCACCTAAATATTTTGAAACTAAAATTTCATAATTACAAATTGCGCAGGTGTATTACTCCGATATTCTATGTTAAATAATTTACCATTTCAATAGATCTCTTTTATGAAGCAAAAGATGTTTTTCAACTGAAAACAAAGAGGTATATGAAAATCATGTGCCATATGATTGTATATTAATTAAAGGAACCTTAAAGTAAATACAAATGGTTTGCCTGTAAACAATAAGCATTCTGCTGTCTGTATTGTAGTAACCCTGTTTCTAAGTTTGCTTACGTTTGGAAAGTTGTGCGTATTAAATATCTTAAATATTTCTTAAAAATTGGGCTATATTTCATTATATTGCAATTTGTAAGTTATACAATAAATGTCAAACTTTGCTGTATGGCGTGTTATCAAGTGTTTCGTTAAGCTACTAAAACATTTCTTACCACACAGTACATTAATCGAGAGAACAAACACTACATTATCTGAATTTTATGTAATTTCAAAGTTTTTTAAAGATGAAAATGTCGTTAAATACATTCTCCTCATTATTTTGTTTATGCAAGCTCGATTTCTGAATACAATACAGAAAACCCCTTGAACTCATTTTTCTTATTAATTAATCTAAATGTACTTAAAACTTTTAATGTAGTAATAAATGACACCTGGGGTTATTCGTTCGCTTTGTAAGTATAACTAATTAAAAATTTGTACAATTTTATGAAATATATTGGCAAATTAATTAAAGTTTCTATAGGCTTTTGTGTATTATGTACACTTTGCGGAATTTGCGATTTTCTTAAAATAAGATAAAGCGAACTTGAAGGCAGTTATGAATGCTACGAAAAGTTTCTGAAGTGAACTCGACCAAAATTTAAATGACAAACTTACTCAATTTGCTTTAGTTATTCAAGTCTAAAGTGCATGAGGAACAACAAAGACCATAAGAAATGTGGTTGTTGATACGATCTAAACTTTGGAAAGTAGAAGTAATTTTCTGCCTAGAATGACAGGCTCGATATTTAATTCAGATAAACAATGAGTCGGTGGAAGAACAATAATTGGTAAAACTAACAAGTTATGAATATAGTTTTTGATAATTCACTGTAGTAGGTATTATAATTTAAATTATTATGACTGTTCAAAGATGGTCTGTACTATACAAACAGGAATAATTGAGGCATGGAGAATGTAGCTATTCTATTCATTAAATTTTCAACAATTCCATTTACAACATCGCGTCGTCGGGTTGAATTGTGATTTGGGGAACACCGCTAGGGATAACTGCTCGAAACGATTCAGTGCATTCATAAGTGCCTTTATCCCAACTATAAATAGAATGTATTATTATTCTGATGTATTATCTGAAAAATTGGGTATCCTAAACAAATATAAGCCCTTTCGAGTGGGATTATACGTTTATTCAGATGGCATCATTTGGAGGTACTGCTTTTCATCTGTTATAACCTTGATGTAAGTTCGTAAACAGGATTCCTTACCAGCAGACGGTGTGCGATAACTAAGGGGAATTATACGTTTTGTTATTTATTTTACTACTCGATTCTTAACCAAACATTATTCTTATATACTAAATTCCTAGGATATTATGAATTACCTTCATTTAATTTTATTTAACTTATCGCTAATGCAATTAATTTACATCTATTTACATTTCGAGCAATAGCATTATTATTGCATTAGTATAAATATTGCTGTACTAGTTTGATAAATACAGTGTGTACATATTTACATATATTTATGTGTAAACATATGAATACATATTACATATATAAGTGCATGAACGTACAATATTTATTTTACTAAAATGATTTATTGTACATTATAGTATAATATAATCAGAACGACTGAGTATTTCATAGCACATGAAAAGCGAAATCACTTTAATTTTTAAACTTTAAATGGTTATAATTTAATAATATATTATGATACAAGATCGGTAAGTGCCTTATAACAGGTCCAGAAAAAGTTAGAAAAACATGACCCGAAGTGTCAAGTGTTGCTAATTTTCGAGACCAGTTGTACTAAGGCACTTAACGATGGTCTGTTGTTCACTATTTTTTGCGCGAATGACAATATTCAAGTAATTACAACAATTTGATATCAAACGTTTATTCCATTTCATAACTAGTACTAGTGCCGTTATGAACCATAACATGCTTGTTATAGTGACGTTACTATGACAATCACAACAGTTCGGGAAATATATCATAACGTGATAATCAACATAGCCGGTAAATATACAAAAATTGATCGGAAGCGTAAAAATAATATTATATCCAACTGAACCAAAATGTTGTTGCTGGTTTAAATTTAGCGCCTCGTGGCTCTGCTAGTTCGAGTGTAATCTGTATTAACAGGTTCGAACGCTTTGGTTTATTTGTTCGAAAGGTTGCTTTTTAAAACGCCGTATTTACGCTCTTAATACAATAATTAGGTTTTATAACCAAAAAGAGTTTAAAATCGTAGTTTTAGATGTTCTAATGTTTGAACAGTTATTTGAGTTATTTAAAAACAAGCTCTTTATTACTTTAAGTTGGGGCTATATATTGAATATTTTGTTTAAGATTTAGCATGGCAGTGCTGTATGTATTTTACTGCAAATTTTGGTAATTTGGTAATTATTCTACGTTTTATTTATACGTTGACATAGTTCGATTTTCGTCATCTATACTTTTCTACTTCCATGTTACATTAATAACCCTACCATACGCACGCTGTAAGTCCAAGAATTTTCTGTATATTTTAACTTAGTTGGCAGGACTCTATACGGACCTGAATAGCTGTAACGAAATAAAAACATGTTATCAAGTAATTAATTCTTTTTGTTATGAGTAGGTCAAAGTTTCATTCAGACTGGCCTATATTGTTTATTAGTGTAATATATATATAATTTCCTGCGTTTTTAAATTTATATTAAGTGAAATTTATTATGCAGAACTTTTATTTAATTATTACTACATTATTACTACAGTAGAACCTTGATAATTCGTCTTTCGGTAATTCATCATCGCAGACACTAATTATCATGAGTTGTTTATCTAGGTCCGATTCCATAATCACCTTAAGTGATTGTTAATTCTAAAACTATTTCACTTGTTACCTTTACAATTATTTATTTGCTTAATACATTGGTAACGGGATCACTAATTGACCTAGCGAAAATGTACTGCAGAAATGTAATACTACGTATATATAATATACATGTCATATTTCTGTAGGTATTTGTAGTAGTTGGACCTATAAAAGTTCTGCCTTGTTTGATTTCTTTGAAATAGCTTAAAACAATTTTAAGTAAGTAATTAAACTTTAATATTTAATTTAAAAATATATTGATTGTTTCTTATTGTTTCATTGATTCATTCTTCTTGATACCAAAACTATTTGTTAAAAATACAAGATTCTAAATTGTTTTATCTTAAATACCAAACACCAAATTAACACAATTCACATTCCTTTAAAATTTGGTACGTTGTCAACGGAGATGTTCTAAAGCAAAATATCGAATTTCTTTTAGGTGGACAAGTAGCAATTTCATTTTACAAAAATTACCATTGTAAAAAAGCTTGAAAATACATGTTTTATTTATTTAATTTGCTTTGCAAAAAATATTTTTAAGTTTTTCGCTTGCCCGTTATATTCGCATACTGGTGGTTGAGAAACGTTGTTCTGAAACATATCAGGTGAAGTAATGTTAAATCCTTTTAACTATATCTTCTATCTTCTAGAATTTTTAAAACAAACATTTGTTCCATACTTCGAGTTATAGCGATGAGTAGTATACACCAAGGGCAGCGGTGTTACAATTCGACTAAGAGCACCGTATGGTTTTCACTTAATACTATAATTGTCAATATTTCAACAACTAAACGGTTTTGAAGAAAATCGCAGAAGGTTTCCTTCTACAGGTCATAAACGTAAAAAGGTATTTCTTTTCTTTTGTAGTTCACCATATTCTACAATTCTTCTTCATACCCCCCAACACTGGCGAATTATCCAGGTGCTACTGTATTTATAAAATCTATACTTATCTTTATCTAAAATGGTAAATTATATTTTTAATTAAATTTAAGGCTATCTGTTTTCTAACCTTTATGCTTCCCTTTTATGCATGAGTGAATTGCCGGTAAGCGGTAGCAATCAATGCTAAATAAGCATGAACCCTAAGCCAGCGTGTATGAATTTTCCTTTTTGTTGTGCAAAATGACAGAAATGTTTTGATGTTTGTTTACATTAAAGATATTTATCGTTATTTGTGGTGTGGTGTATGCTACAAAAACCCCCTCGATTGTATAAGTTTAAATATTTTTAAGTATCCACTTACAATCTATAATACAGAGTTTCGATGATAACTTTTAACGATGATTTGAATTAGTTCAGTTTAATGGTGACCCTCAATCCACAGATTTATTAAACATACTCAACCATGCGCATAGGCAAATGCTTGAAAGCGTTTCAAAGCAAAACTAGTTAGTGGCTACTAAGATGCTGTTAATTCTATTCAATGGATAGTAATTTTTAAAACTATTTTATCTAGTTTATTTTTAAATAGATAGTTTGATATGGCAACATTGTATTTATATATGTCAAATGCGTTTGACAAATGGGTTCTGATAAATATTCTTGTTTTTGTGACTGTTGATTTATAAAAATTAAATTTACATTTAGGAATAATAGAAAACAATAAGAATAAGATGAAATAAAATTAATTTGCATGTGACCACAACATTGGGACAACCAGCAATTGCATAGAACTCTTGTTTAGCTGCTCGAATTTCATCAATAGTTGTAGGAAATTTAATAAGTTGTTCTAGATGTCGATCAATTGCTACAACTACCCTTTTTATAATTCTATGCAATGTCCATCAATTAATTCCATGTAGTTCAGCTAGGTGCAGATTGGAAAAACGTAAATTTATAAAATAACATAAAACCGTTGCATGTATGTATATATAAAGTTTACCTACATGATCTTGATAGCATCCTTTACTAAAATATCTAATTATTGCAAGTACCTGAATCTCCACAGAAACAGGTAAACCTCTACAATTTCGATAGGTAGGCAAGTCTTCTCTTACTAAATTTATTGCAAATTCTGCGGTGACTTTATTAAAATGCTATAATTGACGAAATTGTATTTCATCGAATTTTTGTAAGGAATTAACTTGCAAATGATAAATTTTAGGTTTTCTAATAATATTTAAGGCTTCGTTAATGTCTCTTACATTATCAATTTCAGCATTAATATTAATTAGGTTACGATCCATTTTTATTATATACAAATATCCACATACACAAAACTGAATTGTTAAAATATTTTAGGTTAAAATGATGCTAAATATAGGGCTAAGTCCTACTAAAATTTTAGTTGTTAACTAAGCATTAAATGGTTTTAATTTGTCTATGCATTGGTGAATCCTTAGTTACCAACATAGTAGTATGTTAAAACACAACCAGTTGTCTATGCATATGCGTGCAAATATTGAACGATCATTTTGCTAGTTTATAGTTAATCAAGTCTCCTAGTTGGGTCACCAATTGAGATTCTTTTTAATTGCTGTTAAGTAAATCTCCTTGTTTAGTAATTAATTGACGAGCTTTAGTCAAAACTAGCCCCTACTGCTTTTAATAAATAATTTACCAGTAAAGGAAAACTAAATAAAATACTTTTTGCACTTTCAAGACTAAAACGCCACATTTACTCACTTGTTTCCATAAGTAAAGCGACACTTTTAATCTCAAGGGATTAAAATTTTCCTTTACTACCAAGGGAGATAAATTTAATCCCGCTCACCATGGCAACAACAAGAATTATTCAACTAAAATGAACGTCAAATTGAATTACTTTTAAATATACATCAAACTTACCTTTGATTTACAGTCAAATTAATATTTACATTATTGCAACGATTATATTTTCTTCAGCTGCATGATGAAAAACCATATTTGCTGAGGATGATAACGCAGAAATCGTTTGTCTGTTAGTCTCAGGTACTTCATGTCCAAAAGTTTTATCAGAGATAGTTTTTCGTTACTAATAGTGTTTTCAACGTACTCATCTGCAATAGCTGCTGATTTTTAGCACTCATTAATGTTTGAAACGTTTACAGTAGCACCAAAATCCGCCAATTAAAGCAGATGTGCGCCTAAAGTAATGCCCCGTACAGGAAAATGCATCCGGTAAACATAAAGGACTTGCTATTTTTTGAGGTAGTCTTCCGAAAATGTTTTTGCCTACTGGCTGAGTAATACACTTATCATGTTTAAAACAAACAAAATGTCGTGAGCGAGGTGTCTGGACTTTTCGCAAAGCCATATATTTCTTGCACAATTCAACTATATTAATAGAACTTCCTTCTGAACTCATTACGACGAAACTTCGATCAATTTTATTTTTGGTATTTTAAATATTAAATAGAATTGAAGATCCTAAACCCGTGACATTATTTATGGACAATTCAAGTAACTCATTCCCTCTGCAAGCCCCTGTTACACCTAAGATAAACTCAACCTATAAAATTACGTATAAAGAAACGTTCATGTAAAATGATTAACTTTCCCTTCTATTAATATATTAGACTTTTTAGGTTTATATGAATCGTTTTTCCTTTTCAAAAGTGATAACAGCTTACTATACTTGCTAATATCGATGTTGTGTTAGCCGTTAATAATTGATTTCAATATCGTATAATGTGACCAAAGAGTAGACGCACGAAGTAATTCAGATTTCTCATGAAAATATACCAGCGATGACTTTTCATCATACTTTTCAATGTGTTTCTAGGCGCTCCATTTTAGAAATGCTGTTCATATATTTTTCTAGATTTTTCTGGTAGTAATTCTTTCGCAACCTCTTCAACTGCCTTATCTATATCAAAATTTTCGAATGCATTCATTTTATTGCTTCAAAGGTTGTAATAATTATAATAAGCATTAACATAAAGTAATATAAAATGCCGAATCCATTTTTGCATATTGTTGAAAGCGTTACTATGGCGATTCATAAATTTAAATAGAATTTGCCATTGAGCATACATTGGTAACTCAAATTATTTGCCAATATTAAAAGCATACGATTTTACTTTTTTCGACCCTTTTGATTTAAAATAATTCGAAAGTGCAAAAAATAATGTATATGCCGTGGGACTAAAGTGCTTCTTAATACCTTCAGAGATTATTTTCTGGCTATCGCTCGAGGAATACACTTTCTCTCTCGGGATTAAAAATGGTAATTTAGCTCCTTGGTATACTATAATATACTATTATTACTGATCATAACCATCTGCTGTTGGAGAATTGGTATTCCTGACCTGAGTCAGCGATAACTAATCTAAGTAGTTCAAAGCTCGCTAAATAACAAATTATGATACAAGGGTATAAATAAGCCTTTAAAGCAGGCGCAAGGGGTTTAAGAGCACGACGCGAAGCGCAGTAGTGAAATTTGGTCTCTTCGAGTAGCTATTCGTTCGCATACCTTGCGATGACTGCAGAAAGCCATTTAAAACGAAAAAAGGATCACGTTGAATTCGAGATTTCTTTTTATTCATGATAATGCCCAACTTTACAAGACAAGAGTAACCGAACAGTTCTTCCACAATTTTGATAGGAGGCTTTTGAAAATTCGGCGTGTAGCCCCGATCTAAACCGATCTTCAAAGCAACGTTACGAGGCCATTCCCACTCACTGGGTAATATTCTGAGAATAAGGGATTGCAAAGCTTCTCCTGAGATACGACAAATGCCTCAATCGTCACTATGATTATGTCTAATATCAATCATGTTTGTACCTAGCTTTTCGTAGTGAACTCATTTGATTATTTTATGGACCTTCGCAGGTGAAAACAAATGCTACCATATATTATTTCAAAGGAAAAAGATAGAAAATTTAGTTATATAGTAAAAGGAAGTCTGTTTAAACAGGACAATATTTATATAGTAGTAACAAGGTCTGGAAAGTTAACTTCCAACCATTATAAAACGTGTTAAAGAGATGTTTTATAACCGCATCGGGTATCAGGCTTTATTACTAGATTCATGGAGAGGACATTTTCCATAAAATTTCAAGAGTGTGTAACGCCAACAATGATGTTAAGTAAAAATTGTTCATATAAGAACCACAAAGGATTCAGAACCACTAGATATTTTCGGATTTTGAATTTGGAAGAAATTTGTACGTCATTTCTCAGATTTAGCATTTTTATTAGATGCATCAACAAATTTAGGTCAAAGAAATAGCATAATCAAATTACATTCATTAGCACACAACCATCTATCACTTCCACGATTTGAGTTTGTTTGGAACAAAAGTGGTTACGTTTTGAAACATCCATTGGAACTTGAAAATCCAGTCGAGTTTTGTTTTCTGAAAAATAGCAACCCAACTCGTAGCATATGTGCGGCTTCTGTAATTATTACATGTTCCTGGGGGTTAGCATTCCTTGTATTTTCATGAATATCATAATTCTAACACTTATTTACGTTAGCAGATCACGTTTATTTTGTATTGTTAGTGCGATTTAGTTGCGAGGGGCACTATTTATATTGTGAGCTTAATAATAAAGAAACAATAATTCATCATGAAAACTGATTTATTGTTTTTCAAAGTATTTATCCTTATGACCTACACACTTTTGCATAATTTCGAACTAATTATCAAAACATTTTTGCAATTCTGTTTGAAATATCTCTAAAACATGGTTTTTGAATGCAACGGCGGCTTATTCTCCCAAAGAAAAGCGTTATCCACGCAATTTATTTTCGACGTTGGCGAACAAAAATAGTCATTCGGTGCCAAATAGGACTATACGGTGGATGACCCATTAATATGATATTTGAAGTGTCCAAATAATCGGCTGTTAGATGAAATGTGTGAGAGCTCGCGTTGTCGTGAAGCAGAATGATCATATGGCACTTGTTTATTTTATTTATTTCCCTGAAGACTTCCGATAAACAAATGGTGATGTACCATTCAGATGTGACCGTTTTATGTTTCTGTAAAGGACCTATTGCCACATGACCAGTAATCCGAAAAAACAGACGGCCATTTGTTATGAAGTGCTTCGAGCGCGAACAACTTTTGCTGGGTTTAGTTCACCTTGAAACACCCACACATTCGACTGCTGTTTACTTTCCGCCTTTTACGCATATATCCATAATTCGCCACCTGTTACAATATTATATACATCTTTTGAACACTGCCATTGCATTTTGTAAGCATTTGCTTGCAATAACCGACACGGGCATCTTTTTCAGATGTTTTCAAGTTATGTGGAATCCAACGAGAACAAATCTTTTTCACGACTAACTGTTCATGCGATATGTGCTGGTCGAACTAATAAATAAGATTACGACAATTTCACACTAGGTCACAAGACGATCTTGCATTATCAGTTTTTGCACAGTATCAAAGCTTTCTGGCCCAACAACTGATTTTGGACGTCCTTCACTACCTTCGTCTGTGAGTGAACGGCGGCCATGATTAAATTCGTTATACTAGCCAGTTTCATACTAACAAAGGATGAGGCTTCGTCAGCAAAAGTGGAAGTAAGTTAATAATGCATTCTTGTGTAGATAATCCACGCCGAAGGTCGTAGTAAATCATCGAACGAAAATTTTCACGAGTTAATTCCATTTTTAATCTGAGGCACAACCTTCAAGTCATTATAAACACCACTAATTACGCTCAAATGTCAAAATATTCTGAATAATATTATGTTCAAAAATGTCAAACCTTCCATTACAAATGTTAGATGGCGTCTTTAACACGCAGTTTTGCCAGGGTTCATAATATAAATAGTGTCTCATAGCATTCATAGCTAATGCTGCGTATCATTACGGTTAATACGCATACTTTAATACCTATAACAATCGAATTTAAGTGATGCAAAATCAGTGTTACTTGCACTAAACATGATATCCAGCACAAAAAGTAATATTTTATATAAAATTGTTCAGAGTGCCCAAGAGTGTCAGTGCATTACGTACACTTCCAAGCAGTCGTGGCACTGGCAACTACGTGCTGGCTTTCAGAGTAATCCGTTCAAGATAGGGAGGTTAGTCTGTATAGAAAAGCGTTTGGCATACCTGGGATAATGCTGGGATTGTAGCTGCGCTTGCAGCACGTAAGCTAAATACGTCAACACTGACAGATATGGTGTTGATTCTGTAAGCATTGAATGCTACATCGATATAGGGTACGATCTAGGCTAGCAACCAGGTGTACCATTAATAATACTGCTAAAAAGAACAATAGAAAAGCCTCGGACAATCAAAGCCATGGTGGGCGGCTGAGATTGGACAAGATTGGTCCACCTCGGAATAAACGCGAGAAAATGGAATGGAAAGTGGGAACGTGGAACGTAAGAGGGATGTATGGAAAGGAACAAGAGATTTTGAGTGAAGTGAGAGGGAGAAGGTTAGATGTGCTGTGTGTGAGTGAAACTAAGTGGAAAGGGAAAGAAGTGATAAAGATGGATGGGGGAAGTCTAGGTTTCTGGTCTGAAATAGAGAGCTGGACACATGGTTCAAAGGGAGTGGGATTGATTTTGAGAAAATTCGCTAAAACGCATGTAAGGGAGTATGAATTAGTGTCTCCGCGGCTACTCTGGGCTCGAATGGAGATAGGCATCAGAAAAGTAGTGGTTGTAGCGTATTATGCACCGGTAAATGGTGATAACCAGGATGAATGTGAAATACTTTGAATAGAGCTAAAAGGGGTACTTAATGCATGTCACGTTAATGATAGAGTGATTTTACTGGGTAACCTGAATGGGTGGGTGGGAGTAAGAAGAGAAAACAGTGATCGTGTAAATGGCCCTTACGGCGATCCCAGGAAGAGTGAGAATGGGGAAGAGTTAGTTGGGCTATACTTAGAAAAGAGGATGTTTGTATCGAATACGTGGTTTAAACATAAGGATATCCATTTGTATACATGGCAAAGAGGAGAGTCTAGAAGCATGATTTATCTGTTCGTTTATGATGAGAGGTTACGTGAATTGGTATATGACACACGAGTGATGAGAGGTTCTGAATGCGGGACAGGTCATTTTCTGGTAATGTAAATAATTGAGCTTGGTAAAAAGTGGGTATATAAGAAGAGGGCAGTTGTAAGAAGGACTAGAGTGAAATTGGAAAGATTGCAAGAGGAGAATGTGAAAGAGGAATACGTACAAACCTAAAGAAGAGAATGTTGTTAGAAGAATCTGAATGGAAGTATGAAATTGAAAAGGGTGGCATCTAATGTGCATGGAAGAGGTTGGAAGGCCTCATAATAGAGTGTGCAACTAAAGTATGTGGAGTGAGTACCATTAGAAAGTCGAAAAAGAGCGCATTGTGGAATGATGCCCTGAAAGATGTAGTAAAGGGGAAGAAAGAATTATAGAAGAGAATGATTGGAACCAAAGATGAGAAGAATAGAATGGATCTACTGAAAGTATATCGGATCAAAAAGAAGCGTGCAAAGGAATCTGTGAAGGAGAGTAAAGGGAACTTGAGGGTGAAGGAGGGAGTAAGAATGCAAAATGATTTTGACGGTAATAAAAGATTATTGTGGAAGTGGGTACGGAATGCAAAGCAGGGTGTATGGAACCCAGTAAACGGAATACGGACTAGCGAGAATGAAATGGAGTGGGATGAAAGTAAAGTAATGTTGCGTTGGAAAGAATATTTTAAAGGTCTGTATGGCAACAGGGGTACTGGGATAAGTGTGAATGTGGGAAATGCTGGAACAAATAGAATCAAAGAGAGCTATAAGAGTATAGACGTGGCAGAAATGCGAAATGTAATAAAAAGGCTTAAAAATGGGAACGGTGCTGGAGTAGATGAAGTTACGAACAAAATGTTAAGGTATGGCGGTATACGACTAGGAGAATGGTTGTGCAAACTATTTAATGCCTGTATTCAATTAGAATGAGTGCCTGAAGACTGGAACAGTGCTATGATCGTTCCTCTGTACAAAGGCAAAGGTGGTAGATATGAATGCAACAACTATAGAGCTATAAGTTTATTAAATGTAGCTGGGAAGATGTTTGATAGAATTATAATTGTTAGAGGTCGCATAAATACTGAAAGAAAGATATGGGATGTACAGGGTGACCTCATGCCTGGACGAGGGTACGTGGATCAAATCTTTAGTCTGCAGCAAATGGCTGAGAAGTGTTTGCATGTTAATGAGAAAATATATTGTACATTTGTGGATTTAGAGGAAGCGTATGATAGTGTTAATAGATACAAGTTATGGACAACTCTGACGGAGTATGGTGTAAAGAGAGAACTATTGAATGCAATAAAAGCAATGCATGATGGAAGCAGAGCATCCGTGGGAGTGAACGGTCCGGTTAGTGAGTACTTTGAAATTGAGCAAGGTGTGAGACAAGGATGTGCGATGTCTCCTTGGTTGCTTAATATATTTATGGATAAATGCATGAGAATTGTATGTGGAGACTTGAGTGGTATAAATATAGGCAGCGAAGATGTAAAAGTGTTGATGTATGCAGGGGATACAGTACTAGTAACTAAAAGCATGAACAAAATGCAACGAATTTTTAATAAATTTCTAGAAGTGAGTGAAGGAGTGGATCTGAAAATCAATAGTGGCAAAACAAAGGTAATGGTTTTCAATAGGAATTTTGAAAATGAAATATGTCAGCTGAAGTCGGGTAGCGAGATAATTGAACAAGGGGATAAGTTTGCTTACCTTGGCAGAATCTTTACAAATGATGGGCGAATAGATAGTGAAATTGAAAACAGGGTGAATGTAGGCAGGTGAATAATTGGCAGCATGTGGTCAGTAACCAAGGATGAGCAGTTAAGTATGGAAGCAAAGAAGGCTGTGTACAATAGTGTATTTGTTCCAACTGTTATATATGGTAGTGAGACTTAGGTATGTCAGAAGGAGTATATGAGTAAAATAAACGTCGTAAGTATGAGGTACTTAAGAGCTCCATGTGGCAAAATGAGACGTGACAGTGTAAGGAATGAATGGGTGATCGATACGTGCCAAGAGAAGGAGACATTGCCTAAACTGTACAAAAGAAGTGCGTTAAGATGGTTTGGACATGTGGAACGAATCAGTAATGAACGCTTAACAAAGAGAATATTTGAGACAGGTATGAATGGAAAACTAGGTTGGGGTAGACCGAGAAAGATGTGGTTGAATATAATTGAATAAATTGTAAAAGGAAAGAGAGTAAAGAGCGCAAAGAATAGTAGAGCCTGCCAAATACGTTGTATGAATTTAATGGAAGCAAAAGAAGTGTATAAGGGCAGAAAGTAATGGAGAAAATTAATGAATGGGTGATATTAGTGATAGTAAGATTGGTAGGTAATAGTGGGCTGGTGTGGATACTGTATTGTGCTGGGAGTTTTGATGAAGGGCGGTTGTAGTGAGAGGGGTTGGTGTATGAGTCCATGCAGTGGTTGTGAAGGTAGAGGCTTTATTAGGTTTTGCTTACCTCACTAAGGGAGTAGCATGATAGGTAGTAGTAGTAGTTGTTGTTGTTTTAGATATTGTTAATTACAGTGGGAAGTTTAATTATTTAATAGTTACTATGAAAATCACAAATTAAAACAAATTTACACTTTTATTCATTTAAAGGGCTAGGTCTTTGAAAAATACTAAGACCCATGAACTTGAGTTTTCATAGAGATATTTATTTCTGAAAAACATATAGGAGATTGGGTTAGTTTTACCGAATTTTAAGAATTTACGCAAAACCATTAGTGCCATTTAATAGTCTTAACGAAGAAGGGTTTCTACATTTATAGTTTCGTTGTAACTTCATTAGTACTCGTGTAAAAAAATCAAAACAAAAATTTACTAAATCCTTAAGGATGCGTATTTCCCTTCTGGGGAGGTTAGGGCCCATAAAGGCTACATGCTCGATGCTTTAATTAATTCGTTTAGTGTATCTAATTTTATTGAAATCGGTGAGATGCACCTTGGACGGCTTTCTTGTTAATGCAACGATAGTGGAAAACAGAAATTAATAATGTTTATAAAAATTCAGATTTCATCCAAATTCGGCAACAGAAAAGTTGTGTATAGACAGAATTTGCAGTAGTCGCGGTCTTGTAAAAATATTTTTCTGCTCCTACTATGTAATATGAGTAATTATATTCAGTTCTCAAATACCGAATCATACTATCGTATAATACTCTAGATACGGTTAAACACAAGTAATACATCTAACTGAAATATTAGCTACTACAAAATATTGCATAAAATAGCATTATATTTAGAAATTAATGATAATTTTAACGAACAATGTAATAATTGTTACTCTATTAGATTATAAAAAGAATGTTTTACATCAAAAAACGGATGTTTGATGTAGAAAATTGCGATAACCTTGACATTTACAAAACGTATATACTTCATGCTACCTAATATACAGAGTTAACTTTGGAAAGTAAATGTTTATTGTTTACGGTGAATGGCTGATCACTGCTATTAAAATTTTGATAGTTTGTTGGAAACTCTTCAGTTTCAAAAAAAATAGAAAAGAAATATATCGTCGTAGAAAAAGTATAGCCTCGTTTGGAATTACATACTCCGCGCGCATGGATTCAAATTTCCACTTGCGCGAAATTGCGTTATTTCACATTTGTTGTAGAATATATATTATTAATGTATGCAAGACACGAACTAATAAAGTAAGTAAATATTTTTACAAAATTGACAAATCTATTATACAAGAAATTATAAAAACTGATTGAAACCTTTCGGGAACCAATCTTTCAAGTTCAGGATGGAAATTTAATACAAATTAATTTTCTACTTTTGAGAATTATTGGAAACAGAAGGGGGTACGTGGTACATATCCTGCCGGTTTAATTTCCGAAAAGTAGATTACAAGAATTCGATAGCATGGTTAATATCAGGATTATTATATATAGAGACAGGAGGATTCCTGTGTGCCATTCAAGAATATGTAATTGCAATGAGAAATAATGGCAAGTATATCATGAACATTAATGTTTCTGATAATTGCAATACAACAATTGTAGGTGTTCGCAATTGTCACCAACTGATTACTTGCAAAGACACAATCATCTTTGAGATACTGTAACAGCAAATTGCGAGAAAAGGGGATTTATTGGATATTTTCAGACTTTACTATATTTATATCCGTAACTTAGTTCTAGAAAACTCAAATTACATATTATATTGGATAAAAAAGTTATTACAGATAACGAGGTTACTTATAATAACTTTAACGTTTTTTTAATAAACAAGAATGAAAACACTATCTAAGAACTTTATAATTACGAAAAATGAAAAAATTCATAAATATGAAAAATTTTCTGAGGAAACTGGATATTTGGAAACTAAAAAGATTTTACTTGATACCTATTACTGATTCGGCTGCTGTTGCTGTATATTCAAAATTGGAGTTCTACACATCTAAATTAGGACTACAGATAAACCTTCTCAATTTACTTCAAAAGATTGAAATTTTGGAAACATGCCACATAATCCGAAAAACTTTAACTCTAAATAAGTTAGATTATTATGGAAATTTCAATTACTTGAAGTTATGCAATGGTTGGTTAGTTATAACTCCTCTGTATTAATATAGTATTGTACTACTGAATATGAAAATAGTAATAGTAATAATAAAAGCAACGACAAAAATAATAATAGTAATAAATAATCTTTACTGTTGTTAGAACGCAAAGGATGTACAAACGTCAATATAATATAAAAAACATTGTGAAGGGAAAATTATATAAATATTTTTGTTTCGCAGGTTTAACATAACTGAGATATGGCACCCGTTAGAATGGGTTGTATTTTTTCGAAAAACATCTGTAAGTATTTAAAAAATTAGTTTAAGCTGTACAATAGCGAGTAAAATTGGATCTGGTATCTTAGTAGGATATGCTATTAACAAAAACAAAAAGCAAAGCAAGAAATGCTATCGATAGTGATACAGCAATTCATTATAGAACACTGCCGTTGTGGATTGAGAATCCTTCAGTTGAATAAAACGCATTCTGGGTTCAAAATCAGTTGACTTTTTTGTTAATAACTCAGTTGGTAAGGTTTATGCTTCACTGGACAATTAGTTAAAAAACTTTTACGGCTATTTCCCGTTTCGCACTTTACCGTGTTTATATTCGTATAATTAATTTAAGATAGCGAGATCACTATATTAAACTTCATGACGAAGATGAAAGATTTGAATAAAATGAAAGACAATACTTTCAGCCCACTTACAGTTTGAGACGCAACTTTAAATATATATATATTGACACGTTAAAGATCGACAATCAAGCGCGTATGGCATTCACTAGAAGGATCCCGCTTCGCAGCAAAATAAAGGAAAAGTGTCCGGTCAGTCCTAGTACCTCGGAGGCTAGGAAGTGGGGCGTAGTTACCTAAAAAAAGAAGTTGGTCGAAGTAACCATCGAGAAAGTTATCGAAGTTGGTATACGCATGTTTTGCTTCTCGTAGCACTGGAGAAAATCCCGGAATCGGTGCAGGCGTATGTCGACGGTCCCGAAACTGGTACGAGCTCACGTGAGAAGCAACCTGAAATGCCTAAAGAGAGAAAGGAAGATGGGCGCCATACACTTGTAATTGGAAAACGGTAGTGTAAATCTGGACGTACAAGAGTGAAAAACTCTTAGATTAATTCGGCGATAAAAGTTGGACTTAAAATTACTCGTAAGTATTCTGCTTCGCACACCTAGGGCCATGCAGAAAAATATTTGTAAGAATATTTGTAAATAACCTGTAAGAAAAATCAATTAAGACACAACAGTACATAAATGAAAAGAAATATCAAAATAAGGATATAATCCGTTTATTCCGTTTCGAAGGATAGCAAATAGTAAATGGTAACGTACAATTTGTAATAATCTTTCAATAAAACATGATAGTAAAAATTCAGTAAACTTTTGAGAACTGCCTGCATAAATAAATTTATCTAGAAAAGTTTAGAAATACAGAAAATGTTGGGAACTTCAGGTTTAAGATAACACGTGTGCGCTATAAAGTTATAATATCAATGGTGTTATCGCACATATGCTTCGACAGCACAAAATAAGCCTTAAAATGTAGAATTCAAATAACATAGGATTTGCAAAAAGATAAATTTAAAGTGTTCGTGAACTTTATTACCCTAATTTGAATGAAATATACAGCATATACTACGATCAAAAATTCTAGCAAAATAAACTGATAATTAAATTAATTAAACCGATCGTCGGACGTCACTGTAGCGATGAGCGCATTTCCTTTTAATAAAACATAAATAATTGTTTAAATTCGCACGTAGTTAATTAAATTTAGTTCGTCCAAGAACGCCTCTGCATAAATTATACATATAAAAATATATCAAAGTAACAAGTGAAGTTACTGAAGCAAACTAATATTAAAGGGGCCGTGAACGTATTTGCGCGGTAGCAACGACCGCCGCCGAGAGGTTTTAGGCCGCGTTCGCTCTAAGAATTCGGCGTCGAATACAAGTAACAAATCTTTGTATTTAGGGACGAACTATCTATTGCAGAACAATTAATTTCTATTTCAAAATTACTAGTAAGGTACGTATAGGCAAAATCAAATAATTTTAATGAATAATTATAACTAATATTACTGTAGTATAAAATAAAATGTAGAAAATTAATATCAGAACGCAAAGCAGAAATTAACAGGTCGCAAAACGGAACGGAATATCGCCATCTTCGGCGGATGCCAGTAAGAAAGATAAGATAAACTGACCTGGACGTAGAAGTTTTCGGAGGAAACGGATTTTATTCTTAACAAACCAAATCGCTACGAGACAGACGCTCCTTCGCGAAACCTTTGGTCGCCTCACTAGGCTCGTAGAAAGGTAGAACAAAGGCCGACTTTGGTGTTGAGAAGCAACAGATCGACCAAGGCGAAAGGAACCCTGCAAAGTGTAACCTCTGCCGCATCCAGAAGTAGTCGACGGCTTTATAACCATGCGGTCGATTTCACAAAAGTAACGGGCATTTTAAATCCCATACTTAAAACACTACAAATAAATAAGGAAAGAAAAAATCGATCAACCAACTTTGCGCATAACTAAGGGATGCCTACTCACCCTAAAAATGTAGGTGTTTTATCCAAAGGAAAGAAATAAACCAAAAATGTCGTTGAAACTAGACGGAGCGAAACAAATAGCGTGCGTCTTCCACAATGAACCAATACAGACAACTTGATGGCACGCGATGGGAACAGATAACAATGTTCGCGTATAAAATTCATAAAATACGGAATTAGGGAAACCCAAAACGCATTGAAAAATTAAAAACGAGAAATCATACGCAATTTACAATAATTAGCTGATCACAAATTAAATCAAAGGCACTTGAACACTCAAAAATGTCGACTATCAAAAAGAGACTGTTAGATAGAAAAGAAAGTAATTCACTGCTTCACTAAAAGTGTAAAGAAATATTTATAGTGAGATTATAGCAAAATTGTATTATATATTATTGACCACGCCACATTACGATTATTTCTGCGCAGAACGTGTAAGGCACTTCCATATGTGTGGAATATTCTGCTACTGCTAGTCGTTCAATACTTAATGCTAAAACAATAAAAAATTTTGACCAGAAATAGATTGAAATTGATTATGTTGAGGGCAGTGGTAGTTCAGGGCGTTCTTCAACATCTCGGACTTCAGAAGTATTGAAGGTATTGAAGTATACTTCGACAAGTTCACCATCAGTCTCTCGGAACATGTGCGTGAAACAAGGTGGTATCCTACCGATTGTTTAACGCAAATAATTTTGAAAAAATATTTATCGTCTAAACCTGAATGCAACAGCATGTGCGAAAACTTACCAGAGAACTGTGATAGACGAATGGAGTATGTTGATATTGAAGATTAGCCTATGCTATATTACAATATCCTTTAGGGTGGCTCGGTTCCTTTCTATACGAAAAGATTTATGAACGATAATCATTGTCACCACAGAGCAGCGACTAACCTACATAAATGTTTTTAGTAGGCCTAAGGGCGTAGTATATCACCTTTTGCGGTGCAGCATGAGCGCCACGAAAATTGCAAACCTTTTATACTACGTGATGCAGTAAACGCAGTGAATACCTTAATTTGCAAACTAGCCAAATGAAATTCGGAGGGCTGTATTTCATGCAAAATGAAACTTCTCGGCATTATGCTTTAAATGTCAAGGATTGGCTTCATCGGTATTTCCTCATAGTATAAATCAGTACATGAGGATCTCGCAACCAGCCCGCCTATAATTCAGATATTACGCTATGTAGTTTCTTCTTGTGAAGTTCGACAAGTGATAGCACTATTGATGAACTTAGAATAATAATTAATCATACATGAACAATTTAATTATTTATAATAAATTAGAGTCCTAATTATCTAAATCCCTATACTAGTTAAACTAATATTACACATAAAAATTAAAATTACAAAATAATTCTATAGAAATAGTCAATGCCGTTAGTTACTTTAAAGTACAGTTTTAAGAAAGGCACGTAATGTACATAAAGCTTGAAAATGCTAGTTTTGCAATAAGCTGCTTATATCGTTAAACCCTAGAAACCGAAGTACATAGGCTAAGATAAGTGAGATTTATAAAAGTCATATACGGAAGAAATTTTAAACAAATCGTGAGATTCTTACTAAACGGCCAAACAATTCAAAACCTATTAACTGAGGTGAAAATTTGAATGAAAATCTAATATCTTTGACATGAAACAGAATCCTACGAAAGCTCCCCAAATGCCATAAAACATGGCCTTTTCATCAAGCTTCCGTTAAAAGAATGCTTAATTAGTAATCCGTCCCTATCGAGAAATAAACGTCGTATAAAAATAAGTTAATAACTTAACTTATAATTGTTGTAACTTGCTGCAAGGATTACTTAATTCACCGATTAATAATAAGAAATCAATTAATCGTGAGGATGAGAACCGACAAATTTAGTAAATTAGTAATCAAGCGTTAACGTAATTTGAGTTCGGATTTGAGAAATAAAAATTGATTCAATAATATTGTTGTCGAAGAATAGAGGTAAGCTGATAATGAAAATTTCTAAATATCAGTTTGTTAATATACAAACGTAAATAGCTAGTGCGTAGATGTAAAAAATATAAATTAGATAAACGTTTAATTCACTAATTTGTATACAAATAGTTAAATTTTCTTCATGTTTATATAATTACTGTATTTGTTATTTATCAGAACTGTAAATTATACAGAAGTAGTATATACATTAGAAAGGGGTGCCCTTGACCTATATAGTCTTTCAGATTCCTACTGCATAGTTTAACTGTTAATTTTAATTTTTTTAGAAATAACAGGGGATTACGTAAATATTGAAAAATAATTCGATTAGTAAGTTTAATTTTTTAAACTGTCAATAGAGGACTATCAGATTAATAATATTTTCGTAATTTTTATAGATTGTTTTATGTGGAAGCTTAATTTCTGTTGGGTTATTATTATACATAGTTTTTTCTTAAATAAATATTTATTTAATAACATTTTAATTATTTACTACTTAAATAACGAGATAAGTATCCTTGGAGATAATAAAAAGAATAAATAATTCTTTGTAAATACAAATTTGCTTTACCTAAGTGCAGTTCATTTAGAGTATCATATCAAGTCGGCTTGAAGGTAAAATTACAGAACTATTAGGTAACTTAGCCTTCTGAATATTACAAGCGTAGTTGATAGGACACTGAAAATGTTAATCAGTGTAAAAAACATAGAACCCTATGTTGGATTTTGAAACATCATGGACTTGTGATTGTTTTTTTTGGGACGTTGATTTACGGCAATAAATAACACCTTATAAATATTTTGTAATAGATAGTCATTTATCATTTATTAGGTATTATAGGCACTATTAAATTTAAAGGAGGAGAATGATAACAGTGTGACATTAGAAAGACATTTTGTATTTACATAAGTGTACATCAATAAACAGACAATAAACTTGTAATATTTTTATTTCAACACCAGTATTTCTTCTGTCTTTCTTAATGTGGGAATTTTAATTATATTTGTTTAATTATCGTAACTTTTAGAATTGGTACAATTAAAATCTCTCCAAACGTATTTTAATTACTTTTGTGACTTATTCCGGTCTAGGGATGTCACCTCTGAAGTCTTTGTGCAAATGATACTGTATTACATTTTTGTTTGACTTGGTTATATGTATTTTATGTGTGCGGTAAGGTACAGACGTTAGACAAAGTAGCAATAAATAAAATGAAAATCAATCATTATAGTACAACACCTTTGGTTCAATTACGTATTCTTATTATTGATCTCGATACTCGCCTAAATAATAAGTAATAGAACGACAACTTAAATAAGGATTAAGATGGATGCGATTAAGGAAATAAATTAGTTGTTTTTCTAACATTTCAAACGAAAGTAATCATAGTTAAAACCTACAATTACAACACGTTTTCAAAATAATGATAACATTAAAATACATTTTTGTTTTCTACGCCTATATTTATCAACTCTAGAATAATTACTAAATTTAATTTAGTAATTTTTGTCATGTAAGTTTAACACAACATTGTCAATACCCCAAATATGTCGCATTGCGCCGTTCTATGTACTATTGCTTACAAGTAATATTCAAAAAGAAAATTATACTGTAGGCGTACATGTTTTTAAATTTGATGGTTGTTATTGCTTGTTAGCATCAGTTTACTTTAGCGAACATCAGTTCTCGGTTTTTTCCTTCAAACAGACACAATGTCGGCATCTTTCTTGACGCCTGCTAAACCTTCGTGAAGACGCACTCAACAACTTGTCTTTCCTTAGTGTTAACAACAGTTAATTTATAAGCTTTTGACAGGCAGTGTAGAAAGGTGCAAGGCGTATTCGTCTACCAATCGACCACCCACGGATTCACGGTATAATTTACAACTTTCTGTAGTGAAATATCAGTATTATAATTATAACCATTTATGCTTTCATGTATGTAGTTAAATAAAATTTTAAAGAATTGAATAGGCAAATAAAACATACCGATGGACTCATAATTCGTTTGATACTTCTAACACTAATATAGAGGAGTCGTATTTTCTTTTCTTTAATTTTACAGGATAATGCAATTTTTAACTTTCAGGATGTGAAAAATGCCCATATAAGTGCATTAAAACTGACATCAGTATTTTATCAAAAAGTATATTTCGTACGATTTGACCCAAATAAAATCTGTTTTGGTATCTAAATATAAAAAGTAAGATCAATAATACCCAATTACAAATACTGATTTAATTAAAACCAAGTAACAAGGATTTAAATGTGTAATTTAAAAATACAAAATTATAGATACCTGTATATAGACACTTAGAAGATCATTCTTCTTAACAACATAAATGAAGCAAGGCGGAGGGGTATAAAATTTTGTGATTTATCTTTTAGCAATATTTCAACACCATTCTTAGTCTACCTAGAATATTAGCACAATGAATTGATGGTTATTTAAAATATGAGTATTTGATGAAACTTTAGCTATCTTTTGATTTCGTAGTCCATATTTTATTCAATAATCCCAGCAGCGGCATGAGGTACATTAACAATTGAGTATAATATTAAACTAGATGAAAAAAATATTAATACATGTAAGCATCCTCTTATAATTCTGTTATTATTGAAGAGCCTACCCAAAATCTTGTAGGCAGGTGGTGGAAATGAGAATAGAAACGCATACATCAACACGAATGGGACAAATTTAAGCTTAAAAACATCAATGGATATATTTTATATTATTCTTTTTAGTAAAATATATTGCGATTTTCAAAATATTCTGAAAAGTGTAGTCATTAAACGCAAATTTAGTTTCTGCATCACCACCTTTGGAATTTTATGTGGACTCCATCACACGCGACGCTTTGGTATAGAGTGATTCAAAATTCTAACTACCAACTAAAATATTTATTAGTTGTTTTACAGTAAACTCACAGTAAACGTTGAAGGCGCCCTCCTTCCTCTTGAATACACAAACAGAACCGTTCTAGTGTATTAGAACTCTGTGGCTCGATGTTAGTTTTAACTTCTTTTAACATATGTGCGCTAGTTTGAAATGCCATTGCTCTCAGGTTTCGTCTAAAACAGAAATCTGAAATTGTCAATTCGGGAAATCTTGTTGATGATACATTTTTAAGATAAGGCGATCGCTAAAGAATCCTTCCAGTATTGTCATTAACTCGTTAAGAGTGTGGAAAGGTGCACTATCCTGTCGAAACCAACAATTACGTTCATCCATTTGTAATAAACACTGTAATTCGTTATCAGTTAACGGTATGTATTTCTATTATCTGCAGTTTCCAAAAATAATGATTCGATCATATGGCAACGAGTAATCTACGTTTTCGTCATTCACACTTGTAACCCTTTTAAACAGGATCTTGATATAGTCGATTTGCTTACTGGAATTAGAGAATTCAGACGTTTTAGCTGCAACTTTATTTGAACACTTAAAAATGATTTAGATTCAAAACAATGTTCGATCCTAAACATATACTTACGTTCCATGGCTGCAACTTATATGATATACTGCATTAGTATTTTAATTGAAATTTAGAATGACCTTACATGGCGACTTAGCGCAACGATGTCATGCAGCAAAATGTATTAACAAAATTTTACAGTTGAAAGAGATGCTGTTTCTTCTATTTAGCTATCCTCATCACTAATAAAGTATATTTCAAGTGGTTTAGATATATTTATACCTATTTAAAGTTGATATGCTATTGAAGAACGTGGAGTGCAAATTAAACTCGTAAACAACTGTGTAGGGTTGTGACAGTTCAAAACAGCGCTACGCACTTGCAATGGTTAAACTAGGTCAAGTTTCGAAACTTAGATAGTTTCGCGACTAGCTATGAAGACAGCATGCCCCAAGCGATCATATGAAAGAAATGTACTAAGTTACCATGGGACGATAACGTTAGGTGTCGATATATTGGTTATAATCATATGGGTGCCACGTTATTAATTGAAATGGTTTCATATAAAGAACGATACAATAAAGAGTATAGGATGAAATCGTTAAGGGAATATAACAATATATGAAAGGGTCCATTGTAAAATTTGAGGTCAAATTTAACTCAATTGTGTTGTGTAGTCTTCCTCAAATATAAAATGATATAATTTCTTACTATTAGACAAATATAACGGCTTTAAAATTGATATTTAATCTTTTATTAAAGCAATAATCAATCCAAACGTTTTTGTTCATATAATTGGTGATACAATAAGAATATTATTAAAGTTTTTGTAGGTTCAATTTTTGTTAATGAAGCAGAGTATGATCTACAGTATTGCACGACTAAAACACAAAAACACATACTAAAGAATTGTTCTTGTGTTCGCTATTAAATTAGTGCTTCTACAGAGAATTTTGAATTTTGATTTGGTTTTATTAGTGATATAATATATATATATATATATATATATATATATATATATATATATATATATATATATATATAT
>JAHWXV010017513.1:0-12071 GCA_024586415.1 Phrixothrix hirtus | reverse complement strand
AATTTAGAATAATCAATTTTAATACTTCACTGTAATTCCAAGCTTCAAAAATATAATAAATATTCCAATTGACCAAATTTTAATAATTTAAATAAAATTTGTATTAATTTTAAATTTTGAATAATTTTAATTTTACTTTACCAAAAAGTTAATGCCTTCTTTCGATTCACAAAGTTTAATCAACTACTTAAATTTTAAAATTGTAACAAATAGAGTTATTTCTAGCCCATTAACTGTCTACCAATAAATTATTCAGTTTATTATGTTAACGACTAATGTGAAATTTCCATCGCAACTTGTGAATACATATTCAAACATAGTGAGATGTTATTATCTTGTGCTATAATTTGTCAGTTTAACATTTTCATACTGTTAGCAATTCCCAGTAAACATTGCTTAAGTTGCCTTCACTCAAACTAGAAATAAGCAATTAGGCAGACAATGATCAGTGTGATTTTTATTTGGTCATAAACCGAGAATTTTTCAACCGTAGTTTGCATTGCGTTTCTGAGAATTTTTATCTTTTAAACCTGTGATAACTGAAAAGGATGCTTAAAGTACATTTCAGTTTTTCTGTCGGTCTAAATCTGTTTAAGCCCATTTAAATGACTCAAGTTTTTCCATCAATTACCATAATCTATCTTTTAAAATACCTTTAAAATTTAAACAATAAATGAGAAATCCCAAATCTGTATATGAAACTTGTAAGGTGCATAAACAATCACATAAGATTCTTACAAATAATTTTATTTAAGATTACGCCAACTGCAATTGTATAAACTTTGAAATTGTAAATTTAATGTTATTCTATGTAAGTGTTGGTAGATATAGAATTGCCGCGATTTGTTTTCTTAACAATTTTTGGGAAGCAACATAAAAGACGTACCCCTATAAAGCGGAAAAATAATATAG
This sequence comes from Phrixothrix hirtus, assembly GCA_024586415.1. Classification (NCBI taxonomy): domain Eukaryota; kingdom Metazoa; phylum Arthropoda; class Insecta; order Coleoptera; family Phengodidae; genus Phrixothrix; species Phrixothrix hirtus. The sequence continues at coordinate 11,159 of JAHWXV010017513.1, read as the reverse complement.
TCCATTGATATTCCACATAAGACAGTTTTGACTGTAATTAAATTTTATACTTACAAAAATGATAAATACTAAACAGTTATACATAATCAAAAAGAATGCATTAATTAATATCAAATTCTAAAATACTGGTGTGATTTCTTTTAAACATCACAGATCTTAATATCAATAATAAATATTATAAAAAATGGTATGAGTAACTTCACATAAGAAGTACGCAAAAGTCTACATTCAGTACACAGTAATTTATATATATATATGTACAGTTAAATCCAATGTAGATGCCAAGTTTACAGAAATATTTCAAGAATAGTCACATTCTAATCACATTCTTTTGTATATATACTCTGTTCTTGTTAATGAGGTTCTGATGGTTCATTAAGACAACAATATTGTTTAAAGGATAGGTATACACATAATTTTAGTAATCTGCTATGGTTTCAGTCAAGAAATTTGTACAATTTTTCAAATAAATACGAGATGGCTTATTTATTTCTTAGTTTATTTGATAGCAATTTAATATAATTGTAAATTATACACATTTTGTTCTGAAATACTGTTTATTTAAATTGATTTCCACAATAATATTAACGGTTATCCATTCATGCACTCCTGGATCTAATTAATTCTGGCGCTGTCCATGATTATTCGATTCACACAATTTTCCTAGAAAAAATAACCCCAGTAAGATAATAAAATTAAATATGAAGTTTGATTTACTTGGAACTTTTAATTTTTAAATTTTTTGCCACAAATATACACATCAATTTATAAAAACATAATTTTTGTACTTAAAGGACTTGAAAATGCACATTTCCATTAAACATTGAACCTTGAAAATTTTTGTCGAAAAGATATTTTCTCCCCGCATATTTTATATAGAATATGAATAATAAATTTAAGGCATTTTCTAAAACACTAAATCACAAAGAATAAAGAACTATTAAATATAAGTTAATAATATGAATTATTTGTAATATTTTGTTTTAAATAGATATTTCAATAAATAAAATGAATTTAAAAATTAACTGTTCTATAAATTATTTTATATTTGGATGTTAATTGATCTTGTGGTTCTATACAAAAGTCTCCGTTCCTGTTATTTAAATAGGTAGTTAATAAAAACGTAAATTATCAGTATTTATTTTCATTTAAACAATATTTCATTCACAATTTTTGGATACCAGCATCATACCGTAAACCTAAAAAACGTATCACGATATAGTTTTATTAAAAAATAAAAATTCCATTACACAATAGTAATTTTAGATACACAAAAATAATAAATATGTTAATTTAAAATTGAGGGAATAGAAAATACAATACAATAAATTATAAACAGAAGAAGGTAATAAATATTATAGTTCAATGCAAAAAATAAGATACTTTAATGTAGGTAATTGAGAAATTAAAATACACTTTATAAACTTGTTGTCCGTTTCGTTTCCAAAGGGAATCCCAAAAACAACAACTATTTACAAGAACTACATATGAACAAATTACTATTCAATTATGAATAACCCCTTTTCTTTAAATTTGATATGAATTACGAATTTCAGAATTGAAATAAAAATACTTGAGATCTGTGATCTACTAAATTTATTAAAAATAAAATGATTTCAATATTTTATTTATCAATTTTTTTCTCGAAAAATGTGAAATTTCCTTAATACCGATATTTATCGAAACCAAATACCAATGTTGTTAATAAATAATTACCTGGGTAATTACAAATCTTCGAGTGAAATCAGCTCAAAAATGTATGTAAAATATGAATATTTGAAACTGTATATTGTGCTGTGTATAAAAAACTGACTGATTTCCTGTTAAACATATATGGAATACCATGTATAAAGTGCAAATATTTTTGAAATTTCATTTTAAACTTTAAAAAGATAATTAAGAAAGCAAACTTGTGGATGTTTCAAGGGCTTGCAATTTATAAAGCAATTCCGCAAGAACGAGTCACTCGATATAAATAATTAAAAACAATGTTTAGGATAAAGCTAATTTCATAATATAAAAAGCATTTAATTTATATTAATAGGAACATTATGATTAATACATTTATACTACCAGAAAAGAAATGGCAATTTATTAAAATGCATTGTGTTTAAAAGTTAACTAAACTTTCTGGAATATTCTAAGCCGTAATGTTATCTTAACAAGCGATTGGTATGTCATTAATGGTCTCTTGTATTAATATGTTGAGTTTAGAATGTGACTTTTTTAGAAAACTCACTTAAAGTGGGCATCTGCATTGGATTTAACTGTACTTCTTATGAGAAACAGACTCTAATAGACGAGTCATAAAGCACATAACCTAGAAACTGTTTTGGGAAATGTTTAATTAAAACTAATAATCACTCTTGTATAATTTATCATTATTTTGGCATGCAATCAAATCCAGAGGCCCTAGTCTTAGTTCACATAAAAATGTTTCCAAATTTATATGCTATTTTAGAAATCATTTAGAATTTTAATATAATAAAATTAAATTCAAGCTGTTATTAATAAGTTGTATGTAAGTAGTCTAATATTTATAAGAAAAAATTGTAATGCAAAGTAGCGAAATAGGTGCATAGGCTTATAATAAATAAAACAGCCACAGGATACCCAAAGTGAAAATGTTTCCAAAGTGTCAACTATATTGCTGCAAGATATCTCACTTATTTCAACATTATTACATACCTACAGTGTACAGGGTTTTCATTTGAAAACTTCCCACCTCGAATAACTCTTTAATTAGTAAAGTTATCAAAAATCACTAAAACACGTCGATTTTGTTTTTGAGGGGGACATTTAATAATCTATTCAAATCAGTTGGAGAATCTTTATTCTCCCCCCTTGCCAAAATTTTAAATGGCAATACCCTATGTATGACATATTGTTTTAAAGGATATAAAATTCTCAATCTTTTCCATTAAAGAAAATTAAAATCAGCTGAGCCATTTGTAAATTAGAGAGAAAAATGTATTAAACCGGACAATTAATTGCAAAATGTTGACAGCACCATTGATATTGATAAAAACCACTATAGTTGCAAATAACACATTATTTAATCTAAACGACATGTTTACTATGTATAAAATAACAATAATTTACAAAATACAAAACTAAAACTAAAATTCAAAATAATTTAATTTTCTATTATCTACTCAGAAAAATGTACTACTGTACTAAGTAATTCAATGTATTAAATGTTTAAAGGGTGCACCATTATTATTTAAGCAATGAAACAATCTATTTTCGAATTCTTCTCGCACATGTTGAAATATTTCGCGGGTAATCCGTCTGCATTCTTCCGCCATTCTATTTTTGAGCTCATCCATATTTTCGGGTGGAGTTTTGTATACTTCCGTTTTTAAATGACCCCACAGAAAAAATCAAGTGGTGTGAGATCCGGAGATCTTGCCGGCCATTCTAGAGCACCTCTTCTACCAATCCATTTTTTCAGAAATCGGCGATCCAAAAATTCCCTTGCCGGTAAAGTGTAGTGAGGAGGTGCTCCATCCTGCTGAAAATACAGATTCTGCTTGTTAAGAATCATGTTCCCTTCTGCGTTGACTTGATCTTCCAATGACTGGGTAATAAGCGGATCAATGGTATTTTCTAGAAGATCAACATACATTGGTTCAGTTGTTACCTTGAATAAAAATCGGACCAATGATATCATTTCCTAAAATACCAGCCCCAATATTAACTTTTTCAGAAAACTGCGTATGACCTTCACAAAACACTTGCGGAATTTGATTGTCCCAGTATCTGCAGTTATGTTTGTTAACTGATCCATTCAAAAAAAAATGTTGATTCATCATTGAAGCAGATATTTATTACCAAAGATGGGTTATTTTGAATCTTTTGAGTCATTTCCTCACAAAATTCGATCCTTCTGTTATAATCGTCTTCGCTCAATTCTTGATAACTTTGAATTTTGTAAGGAAAGAATTTATTTAATTTTAGTATCTTGTGCATGGACCCAGTGGAAATATTAGTTTTCTTAGAAACTAGGAATCGAGGTTCTTGGATTTATCGCAAAATGATCCAGAATTTCAATCTGTGCGGCTTCATTTAAAACTCTTGGTCGATTTCTTTTCTTATTATTTATGAACCAATTTCTACAAATTTCTGCACCAAGTCGATAACGTATCAATGAGAAATATTTTTGTCGGGATATATCTCATTAAAAACAATCGCAGTTCTACAAGCTCAATGATTTTCTTGGCCATAAATAAAAATAATTTCTGTTCTTTCAGCTAAAGTAAACCATTTTTAAAATTACACCTTCTCGACTGTAAGTTGGAAACAATTAATGTCAGATTAAAATACTATAGCATAAAATATAAATTAAATAGATCTTCTAATTTGATATTAATGCGATTATTTCAATTTAAAAGTGATTTGCCACAATCTGAAATTTTGAATGGTTAGACCGATAAGGATAAACAAGAAAACATCTAAGAACAGTGATAAAGAAATATTGACATTTCCTTTGGACCTAGAGAGATTGCGTTATTGTTAAAATAACAATCGAGTACATTTTGAGAATTTGATAAGTTGAATTACCTAATAAGAAATTAAATACATTTTTGTCTCTAATTCGCAATTTTAATTTTTGTATGTAAAAGATTAAGAATTCAAAAATAAATTGTATTATCGCTAAAATAATGATGGCACACACACTTTGAATATTTGATACATTGAATTACTAATACAATAATACCTTTTGCTAAGTAGATAATACAAGTAGAATATTAAATTATTTGTTTACAACATTTTTGAGTTTTAGTTTTGAATTTTGTAAACTCTAGTTACTTTATACGTAGTAAACGTGTAGTTTGCATTAGCTTTGTAGTTAATTTGCAACTATCGTATAAAAAAATTGTGGTTTTTTAACAATATCAATAATGCTGTCAACGTTTTACAATGAATTGTCCGGTTTAAAACATTTTTGTCTCTAATTTATGAATGACTCAGCCGATTTTAATTTTCTTTGATGTAAAAGATTGAGAATTTTATACCCTTTAAAATGATATATCACACATGGGGTAGTGCCATTTAAAATTTTGTGGAGGGAGGTTGGAGGGGAGGATAAAAATTCTCCAACTGATTTGAATAGATTATTAAATGTCCCCTTCGAAAACAAAATCAACGTGTTTTAGTGATTTTTGATACTTTTATGAATTAAAGAGTTATTCAAGGTGTATAAATAAAACAACAGGAAATACAATATGATCAAAGAAAAGAATAATCTAGAAAGTTGGTAAAATTTACGTTCCTGGACAAAAAACCGGATACTTGAATTTTTGGATGACTGTATTCTGGTCATAAAGTTTATGAAATTCTACAGCAATTATGCTAAACAACAAATGAAGATTGAAACTGTACAAATTAAAGTAAAAGCAATACTCAAAACAAAATTACGCTAAATACAAATATGGTTATCACAATATTAAGTTTAATAACAGGTGTTGCCTCCTTTGACCTCAATTACAGCTTATAATGGCCTTGGCATAATACAAATAAGATTAGCAACAAAATATTCTTCCTGAACAGCAGTTACAGCCCCTAAATCATGTCTGAAATATTGTGACAACTTCTAATACTCCTAATGATTCCAGATCTGGACTAGGTGGTAGCCAATCTAAATGTGAAATGTGATTCTCATTAACATTGGTTATTTTCATGATAGGCCAATGATACATTCTGTTTGCCAATGGTATGTGACTGCCAGCATGTAGTATTCTCTTGGCTACTGAGTTGGTGTATTGGGCTTTTAGTGATTGCTCAGGTAAGCTCTACAATATATAGTGTAGTGGCGATTTCAGCATTTTTTAGCTTGAATTTGGATATTGGAGGCCTGCCTACTTCAAAAAGAAAATGTAGAGAGCAAGAAATGTGTAGAATAGCTTTGAGAGAGCTTGGATGAAGATCCATTTGTTACATCTAAACACTCCTCGTCGGAGATGGCTGATGTCAATTAACTCTGAATGAGTAGATCAGAATATTATAACTTTGGTGCTGGTGATGATAGCAATACTCAAAATTTGCCAACATTAGACTAAGATGATAAGTCAGATCTAAAAACAAATGTGATAGTTGTGAAGATGAACCAGGCCTTTGTTTAAGAAAATGTTTTGAAGTGTACCACAATGGAATGTCATATTTTTTACTGAAACATATTTCTTTACAATATGTTTTTACTTTCTTTTATCCTATATGAAATATAGAGAGAGTTGTTTTCATACAAAATTTTCTATCAACAATTTTAGTGTAAATACACATTTTTGGGTCAACTGAGTTCGAAAATCATGTTTTTAGAAATTGGTCTATTTGTGTGAACAGGATATCTCAAAAATTAAAAATCATAGATAAATAACAATTTATAATTAGGTTTGTAGTCATTCAGACAAGCAACCGCAACAATTTTATTAAAATCGGATAACTGGAAGTGCCACTATATTCATGTCATTTTATGGTTTTTCGCGATTTTCTCAAAATCGGTTCTAACAATTATTTTAAATCTTACTACATTTCTTAACCATTTAATGCCCTTCATATAATCTAGGCGATTTCTCAGAAAATTTTCCATAAATCGAGTAACCGGAAGTACTTTTACTGTTAACTATGAATAAAATAACTATGAAACTAAAAGTACTACCTAAATAAAAATTTATATTTGTATGCAAATCAAGAATATGGTTAAAATCAAATAACCAGAAGTACCACTTCATTTCTGTCATTCTTAGATATTTTCTGAATTGTTAGTTTTTTGCGATTTTGTTGAAATTGGCTGTAAAGATTTTTTTAAACTTGTATATTCCTTAGCTGCTTAATTCCGTTCTATTTAACCAAGTGATTTCTCCAATAAATTTCCAAAAATCAAATGATGGGAAGTACTTGAAATATTAATTGTGAATAACATATTTCAAAATCTAAACATCATAGAAAAATGATATTTTATATTTAAATTTACCACTTTCCTGACATGCTCGAATAAGAATTTTGTTAAAATCCAATGATCGAAAGAGCCATTCTTGCGAATTTTCTTCCTGAATTATTCTACGGACTGCAGCTGCATTTTCGATTTTATCAATCCATATGTTATACCTTTTACTTATGTTTTGTGTCACTTTGCCGGTCTAGATAGGTAAGCATTAACTTTCTGTTGAATTAGAAAATTAATATTTTATGAAATTATTTATACACAGAAGTCTGGGATTGTAAATAATACTTTAGTTGAAATAATTGTATTGGCTACAGCAAGATCGCACCACAAGTATTAACTGCAACTAATCTAGCCACCATTATGATCTGTTTTAGTCACATGACATCTGTAGTACTGTTGTTTATTGGTTGGCAAACACGTTGATTTCTCAAGAGTAACAAATTTTCATTGTTGAACATTATTTTTTGATCGTTCTTATGCATGTGTTGTAAACGAATTTCATAGGAAACATCCAGATGCGGTAGTGCTGAGCAATACGATCATAACAAGATTGATCACCCTTTTTCAGGAATGTGCATCCGTCACAAACAAGAAGAGAACCGGGAGATCGACCATTTTGATGCTAAACTGGCTGAGATTAACAATTTGATAAAGCGTTCACCTTTAACATACTTAAAGAGATTTTGTGTAGAAGTGTTTAGAGTGAAGAAGCATACACACACATGCATATCATGTTCACAGTGTTCAGGAACTGAAGGAGCCAGATAAAGAAATGCATGTAGTGTACTGTTTTGGTCACTTGTTGACAACTATGGAATTTCGGAGCTTTCTTTACTGATGAGGCATGGTGTCACCTTAGTGACTATGTGAAGTCCAAACACTAGAATTTGGTCAACTGAAAACCAATATGTGCCTGTGTGTCAGTGCATTACGTATACTTCCTAGTAGTCGCGGCACAGGCAACTATGTGCTGGCTTACAGAGTAACTCGTTTATGATAGGGAGCTCAGTCTGTATAGAATAGTGTTAGGCATGCCTGGGGTAATGCTGGGATTGTGGCTGCGCTTGTAGCACATAGGCTAAATATGCCAACACTGACTGGTGACTGGTGTGTAAGGACAGAAAGGAATAGAGAAAAATAGTGAATGGGTGATGGTAGAAATGGTAGGATTGATGGGTAATAGTGGGATGGTGTGGATACTGTATAGTGCTGGGAGTTGTGATGAAGGGTAGTGGTAGCAATATAAGTGAGAGGGGATTGGTGCATGGGTCTATGCAGTAGTTGAGAAGGTGGAGGCTTGGTATTGGGTTTTGCCTACCCTGCTAAGGGAATGGCATGATTGGTAGTTGTGATAGTAGAAAACCCATATGGTTACATGAAAACCACATGCACTGTCAGAAAATGGGGGTGGGGTGTGCCATACCATGTCATTGAATAGTGGGTTCCATTTTCTTTAAAACTACAGTGATCTTAGTCATACAAATACCCTTGGGTGCCTAAAACTAAAGTAATAAAATGAAGAAACAGATCATTTATCAATTTACATTTTCAATATTTTTGGAATTATCTTCATTGTATAAAATAATTTTAGATTTTGTATCATAGCTTTACAAAAGGAATCGTTTCTCTCTATTTTATATACCAACATTCCTAATGGTATCATACAATGAAATAGCATTTTTTTATTAGTTATTCCTAATTGCCCTTGAATTTGATAATAATAACTGTGGATTACGTTTTGTTTCCACGTTCCATTTACAATTATTAAAAAGTCATTTTTTTGTACTAGCTCCTTCCTCTGTTGCTAATTTTGCTGCCAAATATGGACATCCAATTTCCATTAATTTATTATTAATTATTCCATCAGGACTGGCACCAAGGTATGACTTCTTCAAATACAAAAAGACTGCATTCATGCACTGTTTTTCGCATTCTATTCCCTATTTAATTGCACTGAATTAATTGCTATAGGATTTAGCAATCTATGTATGGTTTTTGTAGGATTTATTGATGATTTTAATTTATAAATAGTGGATTTTATAATGTTTTTTATTTCTTATTTTATTTAAAAATACATCCCATTTTTCATTAAAGCTTTCAATATCTGAGAAAACTTCATTTTCTATTTTGTCACAATCACTATCAGCACCATAAATGGGTTTGTGTTTTGATTTTTTAAGAATCCATTTTTTGTAATGCTTATTTTTTTTTACTATTTTTCAATTGTTTTAAGAATTTTTTCGTTTGACTACCTGGACTACTATTTGTCATTTTTTATGTACTAAAGAAATATATACTTTTTTTGTTGTAGGATATAACTGCAGGTTAACATCTTATTTCATAATTACTTTTTACAGCAAAATTAGTCCTTTTACCTCTCACAACCTTTGCAACTACGGAATTATATGTTTCTGTAGTATTTAATTTTCACAATAGCCTTCATTTTAAAAGGAAATACACCTAATTCTGTTTTTAAATGGTCTTTTTTACATGGTTTTGATTTAATAAGGTTTAAAAAAAAATAATATAAATTCAATTTTGTTTTAACACGATTTCTTTCAATTTAGCATGGTCTTTGAATTTATACTGTAAAGAAATGCAACTAATGGAACACAAAAACAGTACATTGGTGAATAGATGGCGCTAATTTTATAAAACTAGTCTGAAATTCCCGCATAAATCGAGAAGGCCAATGTTAATACATCACTTTCTATTTCTAGTTGGTTTACTGTAAGGTGCTCAAATTTGATACAAGTTATCGTGAAGTATTTAAAATTAAATTAATCAAAAAGACACATGCATACATAGAGAGATATTCATATAATTTTTCTATATTGGGATTATTTTATTTTGTATTTTGTTTTTGATTTGCAATATGTGACTAGTGTAACTACATATCGCCATAACTATAATTTTATTCACGTTAGAAACTTTCGTTACAATTTTTGTACTAAAAATTAATGTTTAATTTGCCATTTATTATTTTATGTTTATTATTATATAAAAAATTATTCACGCACTTACTACAAAAGTTTACAATTAACTAATATTTAAGACAGCAAATAAAATATTTTTATTTACTTCAATGGAGGCAATAACTGAAAAACGAATATTGTTAAATGTACTGTAACGTTTATACGAAACGCTATAACGTAAAACGCGATCTAAAAGAATTTCTAAAAATTCTATGCATTTTCGTTATATTAAGAAATACGGAAACGTAATTAATAAGATTGAATTAAGGACTTCACAAAGTTGACAAAACAGATTATAATCCCTTTCACTATTAGTATTTTTAAAATATTTATGACTAATTTTCTTATGGATTATAGATTGCATGAGTTCAGGAGAGAACCATTTTAGAAAATTATGTTTGCTAATTTTCTTTAATGGAATAAATAATGATACCCATGAAAATAACTTCATAAAATTTAGCAACCAAATTATTAATTTTTGCATCTTTTAACAAGTCCCAATCAATACTAGCATAAAAATTGTTAAGATTAGCATAATCACCATTTTTAAAATCATATACATATTCAATGTAATTTAACATTTTGCTAAGATTTAAATCTAAATAGAACATTACTGCAGAGCGATGAACGCTATTAGTAAAGATAGGATCAAGAGGAATCATAGTAGCTATTTTATTAAGATTAGAAAAGATTAAATCTAGAAATACTCCTCTGCTGTTACTTATAGTATTAAGTTGATAGAGATTATAAAATCCAAATGTTTCTGATAATGGAATTACAGGAGAGTTATTAGCACAATTGGAATTTGATCCCAGTTCATCGTTGTACCAGAATCCATTTGGTATATTATAATCTCCACATAAAATCAATTTACATCGTGGGAAACTCTCAAATATATATTCAATAGATTTAGTATGATTCTCGTAACTAGATAGGCTTTGATAATGGTGGAAAATAAACAGCACCAAACACAAAGAAATACTTATTTGTTTTGACATAAACAAAAAGTTGTTCTATATTTTTATCACATAAATGAATTATTTTAGCTGATAATTCTTTTTTTGTGGCGATTAAAACATCACCGCCAGTTTTTTTTTGAGAAACTAATAGATCACGATCAAGCCTAAAAATATCATAGTTTAGTTTAAATTAATAATAGAAAGTTGCTTAATTAAAAACTGTTGTAAAAATACTATAAACTAATTAAATAAGATTACGCAACCTGATGTAAATATTAT
>JAHWXV010017510.1:0-10283 GCA_024586415.1 Phrixothrix hirtus | reverse complement strand
AAACAGTGGCGCCCAAATTTACCGATTTAGACCTATTTTCCAGACAGTGTTTAGCTTCGCAGTGTAAGAGAACCACGCCTCGCTCCACTGTAGCTTTGCCAACCGTCGCTAAAACACTGGTGTTTCTGCCACATGCGTTATTGCGATTTCGTCTTGTGACAGGACCTACATTTTTTTTTGATTTAGAATGAAATAAACATTTCAGAAAACTAGTACGTTTTTATAATGTAATGGATCATTTTTCTAGATTTCCGTAAAAATCGAATAAGATCTGAAGTCATTTATCTCAGGAGGTTATAGAAAATAATTCGAAGACGGCTCAAGGATCTTCCATACCTGATAGATTACCTCAATGGTGCCCAACGATATTTCTGAGAAATATCTAACATAATCCATTCAGATATAATTAGAAACTTGATATTTAAGACAAAGATTAAAATATCCTACTGCAACGTTCAAAACTTCACAAGGAATCGATTTTCTTAATACCTTCTACGTCATGAAATCGTTTGCCTTTAAGAACATTTTTTACCTTAGAAAAAAGAAATCTGATAGTGCCAACGTAGTTTAAAAAGTTACTAACAACACAGTAATTGATGAGAAATGGAAGGAAGTTTGCGAAGATCTTCATACAAAATTTAAATATTTAATTAATCTATTATTTAAAGGGCTTGCTCTTTTTGTCATAATCCAACGAACTTTTACGATTAAATCTATGTTTATATTAAAATGTTAAGGTGTTATCACAGCACACAGTTTTTAACATTCAGTTAGTTTCTGTTGCACTTTTTCTTAATTTATATTAAAATGTAATATTACTCGTTTACAGAAACCTGATGGACTAGCGTCCTGCGCAGCTGATCGATTTTCGTTTTACCACCATCTGTTGGTAAAAACTGTGAACTATTATAAGCCGCTTACAAATTTTGTGTTAATTTCGCGGAACTTCAGTGCTTCGGCTTCAATTCGAAAATTAAATTGCTAAACCTCGTATATTGGTTAATATTTTAAGTTCTAACAGTTTCAAACAACCTGCTTTAATTTAGCGATGACCTACTGATATTTGCGTTCTTGATAATTGGCATTTAATTGCACACATTTAGCGGCATAGAATATGTAAATATGAAATGATCACAAGTGCTGTTTTAATTCTCTAGATGATTTATCAGAAGTAATATAGAGGTAGTTGTTTCGAATTTTTTAAATGCTAAATAATCAATTCATCTTGAAATCTTTAAATTAGTGAGTTGATTTAACATTGTACAGTTCCCAAGACAGATAACCTATTTAATACTTAAATTATCTGCTTCAAACTGGTTAACAGCCAAATTAATGAAAAATGACAAGCAAAATAAGATCGCAGTTTTATTATTATGAAATCCTACCGGAAGTTCCTCATATCCTACTTTTATATGCAAATAATTACTAGTCTTTAATGTGTATTTTCAAAAGAACATTTTTTGGCCTAAATCGACAGGCTTGTTATGGAATACTTTCAAAACTTAAACAACGTCCTCATGCATTCACAAAGAAATAATGAAGTAATGTATATCTCTTTTGTTTTGACAAAATTGAATTTTGAAAAAACAATTAATTATTGACTGGAGCTTATTGACATTCTCTAAATTACAAGTAAACAGTTGTTAATTTTAACTAAACTTTTATATGCGTTCATATTCACTAAATACAGTATCTTATTCCCTGAAGGGTGTTTCAGTAAAAATTGAGATTAAGCGGAAGTTCCCTCAAGTTTTAATTTAAAACTTATTTTACAAATCGTTGCGATTGGATACACTAGTACTAGTTATTAATAATAAGTCCTATATGTATATAAGTAAAATTGATCAAGACTTTAGTTTTCTATTTTTCCAAAAACTATCTTTTTTTGTAGAGTGAAAATGAATTTTTTAAAAACTTTTTGTTACTAGTACTAATAATTAAATTCGATTTAGATTTGTTAGAACTAAGAAGTAAAAAAGCATTTAAAAAACGACGTTTGTATGTTTTAACATACAAAATGGTATGCTGAAGGTTATATTAAATTTACTTTCGTGAGAATATTACCTAATTTATTTTTAACACTGCGTTAATATCAGTTTTACGAGTATAATTAAAAAATCTTTTAAACTATTTCGTCTAGTTAATATGGCAATAAAACATATACAAGTCAAACATTTAGAAAGAAATTTAATCCATGTTATACCCGCCCTCATTTTATATTAACATAATCGGTAATCTTTTTTAGAGGAGTTGAACAGCGATTTATAAAATGCAGATTTTTTTTCTCACAAGGAGTCATTTGTAGGGTTTCAAAAATGTATAAATGAGCATCGCTTGTGAGATAGTCCGAAGTTTCATTTTTTGAAACCATTTCAAAGCTACCTTGTATTTTACGGCACGAAGAGATAAATTGGAATTCGGAATTTTCAAAGACCAAAGACAATATTTCATTATGCCCAACACCATATAAGAAACAAAATATTTGAAAATTTATATAATTGGTTGATTCATCTCGACCTCGTTTCAAATACCTCGATATTTCTAGCAACAAATTTTTATCTTCGATTTTCTCCAAAACTTCTCCAAAGCCAGCAGGGCTATCACGTGAATTAAATGGGAAAACAACATTAGTTATACTAAACATACAAGGGAGTACAGCGAAAAGTATTTATCAAAGCAATAATTCTTCTTCAAATTAGTTTTATTATACATCATGATTCTCTAGCTAGGAAAAAAACATTTCCAACATAAATTTTTAATATTTGTATGGTTACCTATGAAAACTGACCAACACAATTCTTAACAAATAGTCGTGAGATTTAGTGTAGCAAAAACGTACACTCAATTATGTACCGATAAAGTCATATATTCACAAATTGATGAAAACATTTGAGACGACTGGAAGTGCTTTAAATCAACACGTAGGAGATTGGAAGATGTCTGATTGCACAATATTGGAATGCCTAGGTTGAATTATTAGTGTCGACAAAAAAATGTTTAAGACGACTTTCACAAGAACTGGTATCCTTTATTCCATATACCAAAAATTTGCTAAAATGTGAAACTGCATTTATATCGTGCGCCCGTAGTTCAATAATAGCTCCCGGCTGATTTAGAGAAACAAGTTCCCGGTTTCAACGTTTATTTGGCGAACAATCGGGAATTTCGGACACAATTTACAGACAAAACCTAGTTTCACCCAGATAAATACTCGTGCACGGGAAGAAACGCACTAATATAAAATGCAAACGGTGCCATTATGTTCGGATAAAAAAGAAACTGAATTATGCTTCTAAAAATTGTATTTGTCAAAACCTTCGTTTCCATCAAAGTAGTCCCTTTCTGCATTAATATAGTGATCCTAGCGCTCCTGCCATGTCGTGAACGCTCCCTGAAATTATATTTTCCCAGTTGCGTTTGGTATCTGCTGCGATCCAGCCAAAGTATCCTTTTGAGTTTCAATTTCATTTTCGAAAAGAAGAAATCATAGGGGGCTAAATCAGGGCCACATGGAGGATGCAGAATAATTCCAGTTTTCGTCACCCATGATGATCCTTGGCAGGAATGTGGGATTTATGTGATTGCGAAGGTCTTCACAAACAGACGGTCAAGTCATTCTGGTCAGGGGTCAAAAGGCGGCGAACAAATTTGACAGCAACCCGACGCATGTTCAGATCACCAACAATAATGTCTCGGGCTATTCTAAACGAAACGCCAACTGTATCAACAACTTCTTGAATGGTTATTGGACAATTTTCCTAGTGTTTTCCATATTGCTGGTGCTTGGTCGTTCACACTTAGCGTGTTCTCTCAATGGCTGTCGGCTGTTTTTAAAACGAGAATGCCACTCAAAGCTTTGAATTGGGCTCACAACATCAATGCGATAAATTTTTAGAGGCATTTCAAATGTTTCCGTGGCAGTTTTTCCTAACCTATCATAAAATTTAAATTTGCTCTTTGCTCAAGTTTCACATCCTTTAAAAATGCAGACGAGTACCGAAGCTACATTATTCAATCATTTTAAAGTCGCGTTATAGTCCGCACAGTTCAACGGTATTTGGTAGACTGATGCACATATGCCCAGCGGTGTTTATTATTGAAGTCAAGTAAGTCAGGTTTCTTTTTGCTACCACCTCGTAAGTTGGTTTAGTTTACAAAATATTGTGTTCCTCTGCACGCGATCGGAATTGTTTAAATTTAAATCTAAGCGTTTTCAAAATCATGAGATCATACGGCTTCATCTAGAAGCCAACGGTGCATTGGACATGAGCGTAAGGCTCTCTACAACCAGTGCTATTTCCTTGCATTAAGTTCCTTTTCTTAGTTTTGGTTGTTAGAATGAATTAGGAAAAAATCAAATTTTTTTTATCACTGAGGATTTCAAGGGAACATTTTATACATATAGGGCAGAGCGAAGATAATTGACGGTTTTAAAAATAATATAAATTCTTTATTTGTGAAAATGAATGTAAAAGGTACGCGATTGCTCAACGACCCATACTAGTTGTTTATTCTTTAAGAAGAATCATTTAATTATTAAAACTCAATGTGTGTTTAAATTTTATGACGTAAAAGGGATCCTAACTGCATGAATAGTTTTGAACAATTTGGATGTTGGAGATGGAAATCATATCACGAAACCTCGTTTAAAATGTGTGGGATAGTGTCGTCCCAGAAAACCATGAAGCATTTACAAGAAGCGCAGCTCTTGGGAAGTACAATATAATACAAAACATATAAAATTCAGTTGATATATAAATACTTCAATCTACCGATGCTCCCCATTACGTATAAAATACTCTCGAGCAATTTTGATTCTGAAAAACGACGAAAAATTTTTGACCAAAGATTTGTCTGATATAATTTTCAAAACTTAATGTAAATTTAAATGTTTGTCTTGTTGTTTGCTCAAAATAAATTGTAAGAATAAATCCATCAGTTACTCTTGTCTCACCCTGTACAAGCGGTTCGAGCTACTTTAAGATACTCAATCCAACCCTATTAGAAGTTTTATTATATTTTACGCTGTTTTATATATTTCTAAATACCTTAGGGATTTACATAGATTTCGCAGATCTTACTTAAGGTTTTAAGAGGTAGTTTGCAGTCCTGATATCGCATAAGTGTATCATCAATTATTAGTGTAACTAAAAGGCATAAAACTGCTAATTATCTAAATATGAAAAAATCAGTTATGTATACCTATGCTTTAACGATTACAGAACATTTAATGAATTACCACCTGATTATCACTTTGCTAATCGAACAGATTGCAAGCAATTATCACCTCATAACAAACACTTAAAGTTTATTTGCGCTCACAGTTGTAACATTCTTAACAAGAAATACCGGAATTATATTTGCAAGTGTAAACAATTCATTTAGCGTGAATCACTAAAATGAAGTCACGCTTTACTTTTTTGTTGTCATTATATCGATAAGCTTATTCAAAAATATTATGTTCACCAATTATTGCACATGGTGGCTTTCAGATACTGCAGCAAAATAATTCAATTGTGGCTACCTAATCACGTCGATTGATAACATAATAAAGTTCAATAGCGCCCTTTTTGATAAACAGAAAATATCCATTTTTTGGAAACTTCTGGAATATGCCAAAATACGTTTAGGCATGCTATTATTTCAACTACACGATGCAATAAAAATAAATATCTTATTGTAGAATGCATTTGTTTATTTAAAAGCTGACAAATATGTAATAAATTATTTCCTATGAACTGACCTCTTCCCATACAAACCAATGACCCATTTTTATTCATTATTAAATTTGTATGCTCAAAAATTAAACATTTAGTTTTAAACACGTCTAATTACATTAAAGACCATAACCAGATTTTTATAAAAAAGAACGTATCAAGTATAAAAACATGTAAAATAAATTTAAGGCGCTTCGATATTTTGCAGTAAAATCAAAAACGTTTAGTATTACGTGTGGTTTACCTGTAAGGAGAAAAGAACTACAATTTATGCATAAACTCGATGTAACACAAACTGAATTAAAAATCTGGAACTATATTTGTTTCGTGTAACACATTTCGAATCAAATAAATGTTTTAAACTACTTGTATCAATAATTGCAAAAAGATCTATTCATTAAAAATTCACTAATTCGTATTAAACGGGGCGGCAAAATTTTTGAATTAAACAAAGCAATTACAAAAAATTATAAAATTGAAGGTCAATGCAGCAATGTCATTTTACATAACATGTTAGTATTATACAGTGTCCCCGGATGGAGTTGACAAGAGGAAATATATTTTTATTATTGATTGTACGACAAAAAGTCATTCTTTGTAAAACGCTCTGCTTGTTGAATAAATACGTTTACCATCAGAAAATCTACGATTAAATGTACAGAGTGTTCATAAATTAAGATAACATGAAAATGCTACAAGAGAAAAGTACCATTTATTGCACTTTCTTAGTTTAAATACAAAATTTCAATCAATTAAGAAAGCCAACAAAGATTATTTTACATGACCACCTCCAACTTCCACACATAGCTCCATCTTTTTGATGAATTCACCATAGATTTTAAGTATGGTGTGTGGTTCATTTATTTCATTCACCGCGTCCTGTATTCGTGCATTTAGTGTTTCTCGATAATGCGGTAGGTCATTTGTGTAAACTTTTTGTTTTAAAGTACCCCACAAAGAAAATTGATAGGTTAGGCGATCTGGCGGGAAAATCTATTGGTCCAAATCTTCCCATCAATCTTGCCGTACCAAAAGTGTTGAATGTTGAATTGTTGCCAAAAAATGTTACGTCGTATTTCTAGCGGTAAATCATCTAGAAACGGTAATACATATGTTTCCAAAAGACACACATAAACCTATTAATTCAAATTCTCGTCAATAAAATATGGACCAACGATTCGATCGTAAAAAATTCCGCACCAAAGATTCACTCCCTTATAACGTTGACTTCATTTTTGAATGACGTAGTTTGGATTTTGAAAAGCCCAATGGCGACTGTTTTGTGACGAAACGTGACCGTTGGTGCAGAAGGTTGCTTCATCAGTAAAAAGACCATTCTGTGAAAACGTGTATTTACCAGGTAATTCTCACCAATGATAAACAAAAATCCAATCGCTTCTCTCCATCTCCATTTTCAAATATATCTCGGAACTTTAGTTTAAACGTCCGAACTGCGTTTTCTCTATAAATTCTTTTCAAATGTGTTTTACCAATATTCAGTCTTTGTGTTCGTTTCCGTATCACTCAATCTAATGCCAAAATTGTAGCTGTATCGTCTTCGTTGTATTTTTTCTTGGGTTTCTTAACAATCACTACAGATCTAGTTAAATTAAATTTATTTAGAAGTTTGCGTAGTGCTTTGCGCGATAACCCAGTGTTTGGGAATTTTTCATGAAACATGTCTATAGCATGTCGATAAGATACGATTCCAATACCATAACATTTAACCAAATTAATAAAAACCAACAGGAAATAATTGAATTGAAAAATCTACACTTAATGACGTTTTACAGTTCAATATTATTTGACAGCAGCAAACTGTGATCGACAAGATTAAATTACTATTATGTACATTACATTCAAGATAAAACGTTATCTTAATTAAACTTAACAACGTACAACCATAACAATCTAAATTTAGACTTGAATTTTTGTATTTTACCTAAAAAAATGCAATAAGCGATACTTTTCTCTTGAATCATTTTTATATTATCTTAATTTATGGACATTCTGTACATTTAATCGAAGATATTCTGATGGTAAACGTATTTATTCAACAAGCAGGACTTTTTATAAAGAATGACTTTTTGTCGTAAAAGCACTAATAAAGATTTGTTTCCTCTTGTCAACTCCATCCGGGGACACAGTGTATATTAAGGTAAATTGGAATAATTGCGTAATAAAAATGATTTGTTCATTACATTATTTATTCTAATTAGAAAACAAATATTCGTTCATTTTTGTTTTGATATGAATAAGGTTAATTTTGAATTTGCTTAATTAAAAAGGAACAATGCAATATTGGTTAATCTATCCATAAGTACACAGTTACATAACACGCGAAAGTAAAAGCTAAATATGTAGGAACAAAAACACTGGCTGTAGAAATAATTGAATAGTGTTTTAAAATTAAAGAAAATCTGGATAATAATTTAACATTAACGTATTAAAACCTATTTAATGGCAAGTGTTACTTCCCAAAAAATCATCAATTCATTTTAAATTATTACGGAGCTGTGGATAAATAAAAAGTGTATATCTTCGAGTTTTTAATGTCTATCATCTGAGGTAACAGCATCCATCGTTACATGTGAAGTTTCAGGTGTTTATATATTTTTATAGTTTTGTTTGCTTTAATTATACACACATCAAATTTTTCCTTCAATGGATATTATAATGATAATAGATTATTTTAATAAAGGCAGAGAATATATTAACGTAATCATTAGAGGTGTAAAATTGCAAAGGTATGAAATATAAGCTATCGTATGAACCATTTGTTCCTAATGTCTAAATATCATAGCCGTCTGTATTTTTGTCACTGCTAAATTAAAATTTTATTTTTGTTCACTATAAATAAAATGTAATTTTTATTTAACATATTTAGTTATGCATATTATACATTTACACGGTGTTTGTTGAGACAATATTCTCAATTTTCATCTTTTAGGAGCGTGGCAAATATGTTTTGTAATACTCTTAGCGTTGTAATTTTTTATTCAAAGACAATGCAATATTATAATCTTCATTGTTTTCATTCTCTGTCTACTTTTATGATAATATTTTATTTTTGTTCACTATAAATAAAATCTATTGCTAAATTCGTATCTAAGCTTAATGTTATGGTTTTACTTGGATGCTTCGTAATTATTTTTATAATTAATAAACAATCAAGTTATAAGAAGTGATACGTTTTATTTTTATTCTCCTTCAATAAGATTGACATATTTATTTACGTCCATTAATTTACACGGTATTTGGTATGACAGCATTCTTGACTTCTGTCTTTTACCAGCGTAATAGATTTTCTAGTGTTTTTAACGCAACAATTTTTTCATTCACATATAATGCACTTTTATAATCTTAATTCTTTTCTTTCACAATCTATTCTTATATTGTTATAATATAAATTAACACATATGCGGAATCATGTTTCACTCACTTGTTATTATTCTATGACGTCACGGTAATACGTAGTCGCGCCTTATTTGATTGATATAATATCAATTTTGAGTTAGTCGAGTGGTTTGTTTATTTATTTATGGGTATCGACCACATAATAACGGTATTCGGGAGCAATGCCCCCAGTGACTTGAGAGATTTTTTTTGACATTTATTGCTTTTACCTGAAAAGGCTTAACTTAGGTACATACGACCCTTTTGTCTTTCTCGAACAAATACAACAATACCAATGTAAAGTTTAATTTATTTAAATTGGATAATTTTAAAAGCTAAACATACGCAACAAACTCAAAATAAATGCAATAAATACAATTAATGTTAAATTTGATTAAAGGTTAAATTACGTTCGATGGAATCAATTTCTATAGAATTTACAAATATTGAAATAAGATTGTTAACACTTCCTTTACTATGAACTAAGTTTTTACGTTTAGTTTAAATAAAGGTTTTACTACCTGAATTTACTGATACTTTGCACAGAAATTAAATGTCGACGACCTTTGTTTAAGCAAACTTAATTGTGCTTTCTATTATTAAAAGTCAAATTAATGTTCTTTAAACTTAAATGTTTTACTAATTAGACAATCGGGATTCGCGTTCGCGACAAATAAGATTTAATCTAAAACTAACCTTTTCGTTGTCTTCTGATTGATTTTATCAGGTGAAACGGACGTCCACTCTGAAATTGTTATAACACTTATTTACTGAACTGTACACTATAAAAGCTTATGGTAGGCCCAGGAAAAAATCGTGGTTTTTAGTTAAGTTTGCGTTTATATAACTTTCGGAAATTCTCGTTGTCCAATACGGCTACTGGTTATTTGAATTTCAGCCAACATCTTTGAACTAAAAGTATATTTCTCGATTCTTACGTACGAATTCTAATTTGCATGAAAACGTGTCATTTTGCAAGTTTCGAATCTTAATTATTAGGAATTTGTTAAATTTTCGCGCTTTCTTAAATTATACTGTCTGTTGTGATGGTCACGTATATATATTACCTGCTATTCTAAAATCTTAAGAATAACTAATTTACGTTTGATTAAAACACATTATTGGTGTCTAAGAATTTTATATACATTTTTATTTAATTCTTAGGCATGT
>JAHWXV010017463.1:0-11060 GCA_024586415.1 Phrixothrix hirtus | reverse complement strand
TTAGACGATTTGTGACGATCGTAATTCTTTTAAGACACATTCTTATCACCGAAAGCAAACTTTTTAAAAGCATCTAGGTTACCAACTTTATACCAGAGGCTTGCTGAAGACCCATCCCACTCTCCGTTAGGTGTTTTGGCAGCTGGACAGCCCCTTTTTCTTCTCTTTCACGTGGACGCAGGCAAGAGCGATTTGAAACGTGTCAATCTTCTGCAAATACGATGTCATGAATTTAGTTAAAATCTAATTACCAGAATTATCACTTTACCTTTGTGATTTTTTGGTTTTTCGCGATTTTCTCGAAATGCGCTGCAACGTTTTTTTTAATTCTACGTTTAAATTTTTTATCTTCTGCACATAAGAAGTCAAGAATTTAGTTAAAATCTATTTTCCGGAAGTTCCACTTTACTCTCGTTATTGTTTAGGTTTCTTGAGATTTTATATTTAAGTTTTTTATCTCCTGTACCTGAAATGTCAAAAATTTAGCTAAAATCTAATGACAAGAAGTGCCACATTACTCTTGTCATTTTTTGATTTTTGGAAATTGTCTAGAAATCGACTATAACGATTTATTTAAAATTTTACATTTAAGTTTTTTATCTTCTGCAAATACGATATCATGAATTTAGTTAAAATCTAATTACCGAAAGTACCACTTTACACTTTTCATTCTTTGGCTTTTTGAAATTGTCTCGAAATCGGATGGAGCGGTTTTTTTTAAATTTTATATTTAAGTTTTTCATCCTCTGAAAATGACATGTCAAGAATTTAGTTAAAATCTAATTTCCGGAAGTGCCACTTTACTCCTGTTATTTTTTGGGTTTCTTGAAATTTTCTCGAAATCGTATATAAAGATTTTTTTAAAATTTTATAATTAAGTTTTTTATCTTCTGTACCTGAAATGTCAAGAATTTAGTTAAAATCTAATGACCAGATGTGCCACATTACTCTTTTCACTTTTTGGTGTATGGAAATTGTTTCGAAATCGGCTAAAACGTTTTTTTTTAAATTTCAATTTCAATTTTCCATCTTCTGTGCATGAGATGTCAAGAATTTAGTTAAAATCTAAAACTGCAAGTGCTACTTATTCTTGTCATTTTTTGATTTTTCGTGATTTCCGCGAAATCGGATATAACGATTTTTTTAAAATTTTATGTTTTAGTTCTTTGTCTTCTGCACAAGAATTCAGTTAATATCTAATTACCAGAAGTACCACTTATTCTTGTCATGTTTTGGTTCTTCACGATTTTCTGGAAATCTGCTAAAACGATTTTTTTAAATTTTATATTTTACATTTATATCTTCTGTACATGAGATGTCAAAAATTTAGTTAAAATCTAACTACCGGAAATACTACTTTGCTCTTGTATTTTTTTGGTTTTTCGAGATTTTCTGGAATTCGTCTAAAACGATTTTTTTTAAAATTATTTATTTAAGTTTTGTATCTTCTGAGTGTGAGATGTCTAGAATTTAGTTAATATCTAATAACCGGAAGTGCCACTTTATTCTTGCGATTTTGAAGTTTCTTGCGATTTTACCGAAAATGTTTTTAACAATTGTTTTGAAACTTACTACGGTTCTTATGTCTTTGACATCCTTTTTCATGAACTAAGATTCTTTCCTGAAAAAATGCGCCGAAGCGAGTTATCAGGGACAACCTTTGGAGTCAAGCAGGGTTTTGCGTGTCCAGTAACTTGGATGGGTGACCGTTACAATTATCGTTTCCATAATAAACTTAGATAATAATCTAATTATTTGTAGACACTATTTGCAATTCTATGTGTGTAAGAGAAAGTTTTGTGTTGTCTCACACCAGTTTTTTTTAATTTTAGAAATTATTCATAAGACGCAAAGTTTAACCAAAAACTTTGTCCCCTTAGTTATAAGTAGTAAGCGAACAATATATCAAAAGTTAAATAGAACATGCTAGTATAAATAAATAAATAAAGCGAAACTTACGTGTGATTTGCGTTATGACTAAATTCATAACAATGAAATGTGTACTTGGCAAAGTTTTTATTAGTTGAAAACGTTTTGTACTAGGAACACTTCCCTTTAATAATAGAGACAGTTATAGCACGGAACAACGCAATGCTTTTTATTTGAAAACTTTAAACCTCAACTTGCTAACGGAAGTCGCATTTGGTTGCGCAAATTATCAACATAAATTTTACGTAAATAATTATGAAAACCTCTAGGATACCTTAACTTATTTAAATTTATGATTTTTTATTCAATTAGAAGGCGATTGCTTAGTTTGACCTACATATTTTAATTGCGCCCTATTAGTTAAAACAGTTTCAACCTATTTATTCTATTACAAAGTAGGTAAGTTTATTTTTCTTTATCAATAAGGTGGACTCAGTTGATTTTTTTACTTTGTAACGCCTTCCTCATCATTGTTTTTCTATGACATCACAAGTATGTGGTTTTAATTAAAATAGACTCCGAGGGAATTGGAAAAATAAGTTTCAACTGTAAAGGTGCTTGTTTTTTTATACATCCTGGACATATCACAAGCATGGCGCACATTTATTCAATTAAAATGAAAGGAAATTGGAAAAACTTTGAACGCCAAGCACTGTTAAACTTTTCTGCAAAAATTATAGCGCCTTTATGATTATTGTATGAACATTTATTTTCTTTGTCCTCCATTTTCATTCAATTAAGCCGAGAGTTAATTTTCCGCGTCTTAGGGTGTATTTATGACCATTTATTCTATTATAAAACCGTTCATTAGTTTGTCCTTGGGCGGTGTTGCAACTGTAACATCTTATCGATTCAATTACTGTAATAAACACAACTTTTTGAAAAATTATGGTGTGTTTGTGATTATTAATTCTAACAGGATATATTTATTTGGTTTATTCTAAAACGCTCACTCAAATATTTGATTATTATGTAAGCATTGTCATATCCCAAGCGCCCACTGTACCACATCATGTTCGCAGTTTTATTTAAGCTAACTTAATGAAATACGTGGTACTTTTTGAAAACACTCTGTATAATAGTTGAGAATGTTTATTTAAAATCGACTTATATGTTCTAACAATTGGGAAAGTTTTTAACTGCAACTCAGTATTTTAATTTAAAATTAATAGGAAAAACAGCCAATTTTAATTTTTAAAAATATGTAACCAATGTAACGCCTTTGTTGTGTGAACATTGCAATATACATTTTTTAGAAGATAATTTTTCCAACTGCAGTTACATGATTTAACCACATTTAAATGTTGACTAATTAGTTTATGTTTCTTGTTCTACGGCCAATGTAGATTGAAACAGAATCACACTTATATTTTGTAAATTTCAATTTTGTTGCTTCAAATAGGATATTTGGAAGGTCTCGCTTTTGTTGCGACAGAAAAGGACGTCGGACGACACCGATAACTTTTTTAATCAGGTCTTTGATCAATACAGTTAACGAGTGCTTTAATATTTGGATGTATAAAAAAACCAAACTGATATCGCAATTTATAGATTTTGATTTATTATCTATGAAATAACGCGAAAATTCATCCACTACCGTCATACATATGCCAGATATACCGTTCCCGAATTCGTTAATCTGGAATACTGCAGGCATCGTTCCTGAGCAAAGTCATTCTCCTAAGTCCTACCTTTACAGTTTTTGTACGTAAAATGCATGACGTTTTAATTTAGTTCTCAAAACAGATCCTTGCCTAGAAGTATAAATTAAATTGTCACATTCAATTAACAGGTATTGAAAAATTTCCCATGAGGAAGGTTTATTATAAAGTTTAATACTAAAAATTTATTGTTTTATCTTATTTACCGGGGTATTTTAAAACGTAATCTAACTTCAGGAAATTGTTCTTTGTACCAAATATAAATTCTAAGCCATGTTGAGGTTATTGTTAAATAATTCTATACCAATATATTCCATTTATTTTGAT
Source organism: Phrixothrix hirtus (assembly GCA_024586415.1). Taxonomy (NCBI): domain Eukaryota; kingdom Metazoa; phylum Arthropoda; class Insecta; order Coleoptera; family Phengodidae; genus Phrixothrix; species Phrixothrix hirtus. The sequence goes on along the minus strand of JAHWXV010017463.1, from coordinate 7,143 downwards.
TTCAATAGATAAGAATTATGATTCAGGATAAACCTGCATGACTTTCCAATAACTTCCAATTTTGGAATTCAATATATTGTATCCATTTTACTTCACTATTAGTGTTTAACGTGTTTTGAGTCTCGTAAGCTTTAGCTCAAAATGATAGAATTAAGTAACCCATCTAACTGAAAAATTTATAAGCGCGCAACGCTACTGCGTATTTGAAAATACCCGTGCCCGTTATAAAAATGTGTAGACATCTTATAAAAGCAAGCTTTGGTTTTGGCAAATGTTCCCGTTTCTGAAGCACCCGCTTAATGCTTTTAATCAAGTGGAGTCCTACTACTTCTATTGAATAAAAACTATATTTTGCAGTATATTGCTTAGATGTGACAAAACCTCCTGTGTTTATCAAAGATTCTATCGATTTATGTGCGTTACGGCTCTTTTATTTGGCAAATGTGTTCGCGTATACAGGGTGTCTAGGATATAAATCGCATTACTTTAATTATCAGGTATTGAAGAATTTCCCATCAGGATGGTTTATTATAAAGTTTAGTAATTGAAGTTTATTTTTATTTTATTTACCGGTAACTTCCGGAAAGTGATATTTTAAAACGTAATTTAAATTTAGGAATTTATTCTTTGTGCCAAATATAAATTCTAGACGATATTGAGGTTATTGTTAAATAATTCCGTTTACTTTGATTTCAATAGATAAGAATTACGATTCAGTATAAACCTGCATTACTTTTCAATAGCTTTCAATTTTGGAATTCAATATATTGTTATTCATTTTACTTGACTATTAGTGTTAAACCGGTTTTGCGCTTCGTAAGCTTTAGCACAAAATAACAGAATTAAGGAACACATCTAACTGAAAAATCGATAAGTGCGCAACGTTAGTGCGTATTTTAAAATACGCGTACTCGTTACAAAATTGTGTAAACATCTTATAAAATCATGCTTTGGTTTTAGCAAATATTCCTGTTTCTAAAGAGCATGCTTAATACATTTAATCAAGTGGCGCCCTACTTATTCTACTGATTAAAAACTATATTATGCGGTATATTGATTACATAATACAAAGCCTCCCGTGTTTATCGAAGATGTTATATATTTATGCGCGTTAAGCCTCTTTCATTTGATAAAGGTGTTCGCGTATACTGGCTGTCTATGATATAAGGCGAATTATTTATCAGGTATTGAAGAATTTCCCATCAGGAAGGTTTATTATAAAGTTTAGTAATTGATGTTTATTTTTATTGAAGTTGCTGACAAAAACAACCCAAAAACAACGAATTCATAAGGATAACTAAAAAACCAAACCTTAGCGCTTATCAGTCTTAAGAGGTTAGGCGAACTTTGTTACCATTTAAGTTAACGTCGAGTTTAAATAACCACATCCATCAACAATAGAGAGGTGTTTATTGAGTCCCCTTAGCCCTCTTAAAATATCCTAAAGAATGAAGATGTCCCAGATGACTCCTACATGTGGTCTTAACGAAAGGAGTTGAAGGTGGTGGTTAAAGGAATCCCAGAATCTATCCTCATATAAAAAGTGGAAAAAGATCTTTTTAAACAAGGATTCAATAAAATGGAGTCATTAATCTGGCAGTGATGACTCAACCCGAACAAAAATTTTCACAAACAATGTGATGTGATTACAGTGGGAAATAACGTTCATTATATGTTTTCAAAATATTTCCAGTTAAAGTTTTAAGTGTATATCTGCATGTCAACCTAGGACGACTGTAGTTATCCATTAAATTTTTTGAGTATTGCAATCGCCATTCGGTTTATAGCGTTCACTACAGCGAGACGCATATGAGTGACTAATACATGAGTAAGCGTTGTTCAAAACAAATGTCAGCAAACTTTAACGACAAATTCAATTATTAATAAAAATTTGAACCAATGAGTTTACACTTTGCAGCCAAAAATGTAACTGTTTCTTTCGAAATTTATATGTGGGCTTTATTATAATTAAATTATTTGCAAGCAATTTTTGAAATAGGCATTTTAAGTTACCATCGAAACGGGATGACCAATTAATCGTCAGCTTCTATTTTGATATTGATGAACAGAAATTAATAAATGTGCCACCGGTTAATTAATTTATAAGAAACGTACGTTTATAAAATAAAATATCTACAATTAATTGCATTATTTATAATTTGTAAGAAAATTGTTTAAAATAGAAATATTTTTTATAATTGTTTGCTATAATTAAAACAGCTGATAATTATGAATGTCGTTGAACTCCGTAAAATTAAAAACATCGGTAAATAAATGCGGTAAAAGTAATCCGATCTTTTCATAAACAAAAGCAAATCAGTATTTGTGATTTAAATTACGATTCGTATTTGTATCGAGTGAACAAATTTTCTTCGAATTCCATTAGAATTTTTTAAAAATTTGTATTTATCAACAATCCGTGTTAAATACTAAAAAAAACAAAAATATATCTAACTTAAAATGACTGGAGTTGTTTAAAATATTGACATGAATATACTACCTACGTAACTAAATTAGCTATAATTTTATGAAGCCGTAATTACGGCAAATTGGACAAATAATTAGTTACCACTACTTAAATCGGACTTTGGTGAAAAATTGTACTGTGTGGTTGTTGTTCTAAATCAACAAAGATATTTTCTCGTCGTTTCCGAAAAAACGCCATTAAAGGAATGATAATTATTTGTTTAGAGGTTTCTGGTATAAAATGTTGCTGTATAATACACCCCGTACACATTCGTGTTGTTAGCCACCACAGAATTATTCGTCTAGATTAAATCTTACTCATTTTCATCTCAGTTTGTTTGTAACTAATATCTTGTGCAATCTTTTGTAAAAGTTTTCAAGGTTAAATTAACCACACTAATTCATGTAAGTGACACATAAAATAAAAAGGCTAATCCGAACTTTTAATATTGTACACATTTTTGTACATTCCCTTATTAGTTTTTAATTTCATCTGTCCATTGTTGCGTGTAATTTGTATTTAAGGCGTTATATGAAACAATTGGTTTGCTAGCCTGTAATGTAGCACAAATGAAACTATCCGCCAATAATATAATAATTTTTACGTCTTAGGGTACAAGCACGTATAATACCGGTGAATATTTTTACCACGTCTTTTAAAGCTGCAATAAAATTCGGAATTCGCGATAATTCGGAATACTTGCCGAAAATCCTTGTTAATATAAACAGCTTCGTTATAATCAATTTAATTTTAAAAGAAATGAAACAAGAAGTAATTAAAAACCAGTACAAAAAAGCGCTAGAATTTATTTGTCTCAAGCGTTTTATTTATACTTTATATTATCAATGTGCGTTATGTTACATTGCGCTCGTCGTGTTTATATGTAAATTGTAATGTTTATCTTTTCTGGCTACGGGTAAACCTCGCTACTACTACTACTACCCATCACGCCATTCCCTTACCGGGGTAGGCAAAACGACTAACAAACCTCCACCTTCACAACCACTGCATGCACACATACACTAACCCCTTTCACTATCACCGCCCTTCACCTAGGTAAACCTCGCGGTTTAATAATAAAATGAATTTTGGTTTAACTGCAGAATTGCAATCGCGACGCCGCAAATTTCTTTTACTTGGTTTGATACTTCCTGTTTTTTATTATGAAATCGGTATATGATTTTTTTTGGAAATAGGCGTGCCTAAAATGAAATGCTTTTTCTGTGCATGCAGATCTAAAAATAAATAGAAATATGAATTCGCACATTCGTACATATAAAAATTTTTAGACACAAATAATATAAATTAACTAGTTGTAATAGCACATTAGTAGAGCTTGTTAAAATTATAGAAAAAGCTAGATTTGCTAAACAAAGTAAGATCCAAGGTAACGGGTGACCATTTCACTAGAAAGTATATTTAAAATTTTCTAGAAAAGTTTTAACAAATCTACCGACGACATCCTTAACCTAATGTCGACACGATTACGCAAATTAATGTGGGAGCCGCATGCAGGAAATAATCGCCAACCACATTTACACTCATTGGTTTAAATTCAAAATACAAACCATTGTATTGGATAAACCAACTTGGAGAGGTTGTATAAACGTAAAACAACTAAAAATACTCATCTTTCCCGATCAACAAGATTGGATGAAATATCGCAGGTAACCAAGTTAAGTCAGTTAAAGGCCCGGTGATCAGGTCACCGTCAATAATTATTTAGAGAAGGAACAAATTACAATTAATTTATTGCATCTGAGCATCAAGTTCGCTTCAAATTCAAGTTTGTGAAACAAGTAAAATGTGAAGATCTAACACATTGGAGAACTGCTACTACAATAGTAAGGTCAGTTTTCAATTTAAATAAATTAACTTAAATTCAGGACTGCCGCGAAACGCGAAAGACATTCAATTAGAAAGTTCTAGTAATCATTCAAAATGCTTTTATTTAAAATCCAGGTAAAAGTGCAACTTAACACCTTTATTTAAACAATGTTTTTAATTTTTTAGTAACAAATATTCTATTTTCTGTAAATAAATAAAATTTTGTTCTTGTAAACTGATAACATCTAAGCCCTAAATTGAATACTTATAATATCATTTAATTGCATTAATTGTTTTATTATTTTCTCCTACCCTATATAAAATATGGGTAAAAGAGAAAGCTCTAGTTAAATGAGAATTTATATTTGAGGTTATGTTTTGGTTAAAATCGAATAACCGGAAGTACTGATTTATTTCTGTCGTTTTTAGATATTTTCGAAATGTTTTGTTTTCTACGATTATCGTTTCTTCCACACGAAATGGCAAGAATTTAGTTAAAATCGAATAACCGAGAGCGCCATTTCATTCTTGCGATTTTTAGTTTTTTTGCGATTTTCTCGAAAACGAGCGTAACAATTTTTTTAAAGCTTGCTAGTTTACGTGAACTTAACGGTTTCTCTGAAAAAATGTGTTAAAAAGTTATCAGAGAGAATCTCTGAAGTTAAGCGGCGTTTTGTGTATCCAGTGACTTGGATGGGTGACCGTTACAATTATCGTTCCCAAAATAAACGTAATAATATTTCAATCATTTGTGGACATTATTTGCATATCTTTGTACGTAATAGAGAGTCATGCGTTTTATTATGTAGCACATGCCGATAATATTTAATTTAATTTAAACTACATTTGTATTTGTTCGAAAAAAATAACAAAGTTTGATTTTAACAATACACCCTTATCAGGTAAAAAGTATATAACTGTACTCGTTGTGAGTGTTATTTAAGCCGCAGAAAGTGCTACAGAAATACGAAGTTAGTTGTCAGTTGACCCCCAAATTAAATTAATAACCGCTCGGTCAACCAAATTATTGTTAATAAATTAATTATACCGCCGCGACCAGCAAACAACGCCATCGTTTGTACCGAGAAACGGCAATTCGTGGGAAATATTCTATTAGAGTTTTTGCAACATGGTAGTTAATAGACAAATACTTATTTTAATGACGTCATGCAATAAAAAAATATACTACTTGTCTTTGTTATGTTATCAATCGGCGTCATTAGTTATCCATATGTATCGACAAAATATTGTTTTACGACAAAATTTTCGATATCCAGATTTTAGTTGTAATACACACATTGCTTTGTGCGTGTATGTGAACAAAATAACTAACGAACTGAAAGTGGTAGAAGAGTGAAATTTCATATTTAGGTTTAGAACCACCCCAATATGCTGCAGCAATATTTTGGTTACAGATAACCGGAAGTACCACTTTATTCTAAGGATTTTTAGATTCCTACAGATTTTCTTGAAAAGGCTCGAATAATTTTTTTTATGTTGACTACACCTTTACTTTCTCTTACCTACGTGAAATATAGTATAGATAAAGTCATGTTTCCGCCAAAATCTTCAATGTCCAATTTTTAGCGGAAATACATGTTTTTAGATCATCTGAGTCGGAAAATCATGTTTTTAAAAATTGGTCTGTCTGTGTGCGTGTGTGTACGCATGTGGTCAATGTAGCTTGAAAACTAAACGTTGTAGAAAAATGAAACTTTATATTTGAGTTTACTACCTTTCTGGCACGTCTTAGTAAGAATTGTTAAAATCGGTCACGGAAGTGCCACTTTATTCTTGCGATCTTTAGGTTTTTTGCGATTTTCTCGAAAACGGTTCCAACGATTTTTCTAAACTTACTCAATTTCTTGCGTCTATAATGTTATTATACCCGAACTAATCGGTTTCTGTAAAAAAAAATTTTGAAGCGAGTTATTACGGAAAATCTCCAGAATTAAGCAGTGTTTCGCGCGACAAATTAATTGGATGGGTGACCGTTCCCAAATAAACGTAAATAATAATTTAATTATTTGTGGACACTATTTGCATATCTATATACGTAAGAGAAAGTCGTGTGTTGTCTTATACCAGATTTTTCACATGAAATAGTCGGAAAATTGCGTAAATAGACAATCTGTATAAATCCCCAGAGTTAAGCAGGGTCCCGCGTCAAAAATTATTAATCCTGTAATAAAAGTAAATTAATTTTTGAATGATTTTCCTTTTTGTTTAAATTTCTAAATTAAAATGTAGCTAATTTAGCTATGTTGATAGTAACAAATTATATTTAAAGTGGGCAAGAGAAAATCGTGTGTTGTCTGGCACCAGATGTTTGTTATTTATATTAAAATAAGATGAACAAAATATAGACTTTAAATGGACACAATGCTTTTGAATATATCTGTAAAGCTTTGAAAATCAGTTTGCGGTACAACTATTTTCCTCACAACCAACCGATTAACTAAAAAAATCTCAAATTACCAAATCGGTACCTAAATCTTACATAAAGTTGAAATTGTTGCAAGGATATGGATTTACATAAAATTGGGATTCACATAAAAATTCTGCAGACACATTAAGCTCACATTTGCATTCATTCTAAATAAGGACTAAGTATATAGCAAGTTTTGCAAATCACTTAAATACTTTCTCGTACCTATATGAAATATAGTATAGAGAAAGTATTGTTTTCGTCCAAAATTTTCGATGTCGAAATTTCAGTGAAAATACACGTTTTGGGGCGCCCTGAGTCCGAAAAGCATGTTTTTAAAAATTGGTCTGTCTGTGTGTGTGTGTGTGTGTGTGTGTGTGTGTGTGTGTGTGTGTGTGTGTGTGTGTGTGTGTGTGTGTGT
>JAHWXV010017460.1:0-11433 GCA_024586415.1 Phrixothrix hirtus | reverse complement strand
AAGGCATATAGGTGCATATTTTAAAGGCAAACAAGGCATATATATGCGCATATTTTGGCTGCATTTAAATGCATATATTCCGCCCCCTAGTTATAACTAATTACTTCACAATAATTGGTAGTCAATTGAACAAGTTTTATCCGTTTTTCCAATTCATCCGTTAATTATTAACCTCATTTAAATAAATAATAAATGTAATAACTTAACAATGCTCCTTATACCGCTGCATATATGTTTATAACAAAATCCCGTGCGTCATCATCGCTCGCTAATCTTCGCAGTCTAATATTTTTCGCGAAACATTTTGTCTTGTGCATGCCTTAAAAATTACTATTTTGGTTGATCATTCTTTAATGTATGTTAATATGTTATCCTTTATATTATACAGGGTGAGCGTAAAATTTGGCATTTATCATAGGTTTTCTTCGTGGATCGCTATATTGGGAAACCCTTAAACAGGTCGATTATTTTTACCACTAAGCTTTTGTGCATTTATTTTTAGGCGATGATAACCTTATCAAGTTTTTAAATGAGACCCAATTATTTTTTTGTTATTTTGATAGATCTTTTTATTATCAAAACAATGGTATAAACATTTTTACATCACATAACAAAATGTTTGAATAAAATTAAAGATACTTTTAATCCTTAAGATATAGAAAGTGTTCGTAATGACATTGTTTATTATTTTTAATTATTTTATTTTTAAGTTAAAACATCAAATAACCAATACCACACAGTTTCTTAGTAAATAAACGCGCAATATTTGTCCAATTATCGCACAGTTCAAATATTATCATAATTTCCACCTGTGATTTAGTTATCTACTACATATCAGTTTTTATAAAATAATAACTGCATGTGCCATTTTGAATTTTGCGGTACTTGAACAATGTACAGAGAAAAATGATAAATTTAAATAAATGAAAGAGAACAGATAATTTTAATGTTTGTGGATTTTGGAGATAGAAGAAGAACCAATAAGGAAGTGTATGCGTTATTTAATAGAGTACATCCCGATAGGCCTCCAATTTCACAATCTACAGTTAGTACAATTCATAGAAAGTATAATGATGTGGGAAATCTAAGGGATGTACCTAGCGATGGACGTCTTCAGGAAGATATTGAAGTAAAACTGAAGGTATTGTTAGAAATAGAAGAAAAATCGAACGCGTCTACTAGATAGACATCTCGTAATAATATCAGCCACGCAGCTGTAATCGCACAAAAAAACTCCATCTTTATAAAATACAACTAATTCATGAAATACTAGATATTGATTATTGGTCGACGAGTAAAAAAAAATATTAGAACTAGTTGATGAGATGCTGTGTCGAAAAACTTACTTTATTGTGTAATGTACCTTTTTCGAGTAATTAACAGTCATTGGTCATGATAATTCTTAATTATTTTTTTAGATGAGACTACTTTTTCGCTGAATGGAACTTTAAATCGTCACAACTGCCACCGATGTCCCAAGAAAATCTTCATTGGGATAAGGACGCGCATACACAATACCTCCAGAAAGTCAACGGTTTCGTAGGAAATATTGGTTAGAGAATCTTAATTCCGTTCTTTTTTGAATGGTCTCTAAACGCAGAGAGTTATATGCAATTCTTACGAGAAGATCTGATTCCTGCGTTAGCGATTTCGTTATTGAGTTTAAATAACGATAATGACCCTCATCTGAATATTTGATTTTAGCAGGACTGAGCTCCACCACATTTTGATATTTCAGTTAGACGATATACTTCCTGCAAGATGGATAGGCCACGAAGGACCGATTGAATGGCCAGCTATATCCTTCGATCTAACCCCATTTGATTGTTCCTATAGGAAGATTTAAGGGACAGTAAATATGCAAATAGACCTGTCAGTTTGGAAGAATTGAAGATTGGGATTGAGAAGAAATAATACGTGTACAACTTGAGATAATTGAACGAGAGGTTCAAAATTATGTATACTAGTGCAGCCTAGTGTCAGATGGCAAATGGGATTCAATTTAAACATATTTTGAACTAATTCAAGAATTGAAAGATTTGACTTAAAAACTTTCTTATATAAGGTGTAAAAATGTTCATACTATTGTGTAAGAAATAAAAAGATCTACCAAAATAGTGAAAATATCATCGGGTTCTCATTATAAATATTGACGGTGATATTATCGGTTCAAACCAAATGTGTACTGGCTGGTAAGATAACGTTAAAATGTGTATTACAATAATAGAAAATTGATTTGTTTAAGGGATTCCTAGTATATTGACCTGCAAACAAAATATGAAATATATGCGGAACTTTATATTCACTCCGTGTATAACAACTGGTTATAAAATACAATTTGCTAGATCAAAATCTGTTTAGTAGTTTTTGAAGTATGATCTTTAGGAGTGAGATAACAGGAATTTTCATTCTGATTGTAAACATGTACCTGGTTATAGAAAAATTTTTAATTTTTTAATACAAGCATCGTTTAAGAAATGCGTAGGGTGTCATTTTAATAACTTTCACTTATCGTATGAACACATCAAAAATTACAATTCGATGTATAAATTCATTGTTTGTTTACGAATCATTGGAATTCTACATGTTAGTGCATTATTTTAATATGGATAATGTAAAATATCGTGATGTGATTGAATTCTTTGTAAAAAAAAAAGGGTTTGAGAACAATAAAAATTTATACCAAAATGGTAAATATGTTACGAGAATCTACTGCTTCAAATATAATTGTTTGTAAGTGAATCCTTGAATTTCAACGTGATTACATAAACATTGAAGGCGATACCCGAGTAGACGCCTAAAGACTGCCACAACACCTGAAATCATTTATAAAATTCACGATATGGTATTTACTGACGGGCGAGTAAAACTACCTGAAACTACTGAGGCCATAGGCATCTCAACAGAAAATATATGATATATTTTACATAAAATATTACACATGAGAAAGGTTTTTTCAAGATGGGTGCCACATTTACTATCATTTGATCATTAACACATTCGAATACGAGTTTTTCAGTAGCGAAAAACAATAAAATTAATTTTACTCACTGTTTTATAACTATGGACATAACATTGATTCATTATTACATGCCAGAGACTACATAATAGTCAAAATAGTGAACATAAAGCACTTGTTCTGCACCCAAGATGAAGTCGGTTTCATCGGCAGGAACGCTTATGGCGCCTTTGTTTTGGCATTTAAAAAATTTTAATGATTGCTTATCTTGAGAAAGGCAAAACAATAACCACAGAATATTATGCATAACTTTTGAACCAACTATATAAAAAAAATCGCGAGAAATGGGCTTGTTTGCAAAAGTAAATACTCATTTTACATCAAGAGCATGCAGCTAGTCACAAAACTGTTGTAGTGATAGACATACTTAACGAATTAAAGTATAAGTTGTTAAAACATCGTCGCTATTTATTAAATTTGGCTTCCTCCGATTTCACCTGTTTCCAACTCAAAAAGTTCTTTGCTCGTAAGTGGTTTTCGCGCAATGAAGAAGCATTGCAGCTGTGGAAGACTAGTTTACAAGCTTTTCGAAAAGTTACTTTAAGAATTGAATAAATTAATTGGAGCAGCGCTGGAAAAAAGCACTGAAATTACTGGAAATTATGACGAAAAATGGAACTATTTCAAAAACTATAACTTGTTTTTTCTATCTTAATCCCGTGAACTTTTCGAATCACCCTCGTATATAAAAAACGCATTATTTATTGTGATTGAACAATATCGTGTACATAAGCTATACCAAATTGTAAAATGCAGTTTATTTCAGATAACTGTTTTTATATTTTGCAACATAAACAAACCCCGTCGCTTTCTCTTTCGGCGTTACTTAAATGTAAATACGAATTTATACATTATTAGTTATATTGCCACTGAATGAATTCAATAGCCGATAGTACTAGCGGACGCCGAAACGTCCCAATTAAAACAGCCACTAGTTATTCTATTTCCTAGATTGTATGTGTAGTTACAAACTTAACTAGTCGACACATTTATTGCATTCTTTAGATGTGTTCATGTAAGTATTGCTCTCCTTGTCTTACTCCAATTGTGTGTTATATGGAATTTCTATGTAAAAGTATACAGAATTAATAAGAAGACCTCTACCTACATTCAAATAATACTACGCAAAAGAAAAATGTGTTCTCCACATATTTCTAAAAGTGTCCTTTAAAATGAATTGTATTGTTCACCGCACAGTAATTCAAATTACCAGTAATACCAACATGCCACTATTATTACTGTCGTATGTCAAGTCTAGGTATAAAAATACCGATTCGACGTAATTGTCAGTGATCACGATACTATTAGGCACAGTATTTATAAAAACAATATATAAACGAATGTAACTTTTTAGCTAGCAATGCGTTATCGTCAATTGTAAATTAATTATCAATTACATTAGATTCGATTCAATACTTCTTAGAAGCACTATTATTAGTGAATATAGTTTTATTAAATGCGGTTTTCCATAGTGAAGTTAATTAGAAAATTAATTAAATAATGTTACGCTGTAAAGAAAATTGTTTTGAAGAATTTGTGTGAAATAGCAAGAGAAGTCAGTTTACTTTCATCAAGTGTCGTTCTAATGATTATTGTGGTCCGGTGTATGAATCGTTAGTGAGGCCCCCAAGGATAACCAAAACAACTGTAATTGGAATATGAGGTCCACTAAACAAAGAGGTCCGGTGCAGCCCAGCCACCCTTGCACCGGTCCTGTTTTCATCGTACTTACAAAAATAATCTAATAACCTTCCTAACAGTATGTACTTATAAATGAATTTGCGGAATACAAAATAATGTAATAACAACATTGTTCTGATTACCTACAGCTGTTTACTACTGTTTAAATAACAACAGTAAAATTTGTAGTAAGAGGATTTTAAATTCCAAGTTAACTAATTGCAAGAATTGTCTTAAAATATGGCTATTTGGTCTTGATAATAAACAACCTGATTATTTTCTAGTTTACCTATCAGTAATTTTGAAATGTCCCGTGTTGGTATTTAAAATATTAATACATATTGTCTAAGTTATTTTAGAAACCGAAAACAAAACTAATTTTTTGAAAATATTTATACCTATTTGCAAATAAATATAAAATAGCTAAAGAGATTTTTATGTTAATATGTAAAAAAGATGTATTAAATATTAAGATATACTATTAGGCTTACATTTTTTTGTATCTTGATTCGAATTAGCAGTATCCTCTTGTAGCATTTGAACGTCTGTAATACAATATTTATTATCCTGTCCATTTTCAGTAAGGATAATTTCTGAACAAGACTTGGAATCTTCCAAATCAATTTGTGGTGATGGTGAAGAACTACAACTGTTATCAGGTGATAAAGTCTTTGCGTCTTCGTTATTTTTAAAGCACTTGTTCATATTATAATTTGATCTTTTAGATATTTCCTCGTTTTCGTTTATATTATGCTTCGATTCGTGCACTGGAAATTCAACCGACGACCGATTAATTCCTACGGAAGTGTTGTATACTAGATGAGAACTATTAATACTTAAATCAATGCCACAATGTTTAGAAATATCGGAAATTAACCAATTTTTGGCAACCGGTGTTAAATTAGTGTTTGTCGAAACGGATATATCTAATTCCATTTGAGGATTTTTTGTTAAAGGTACTGATTTTTCTTCAGTTTTAATCGCACTTTCAGAAATTTGTGCATCAGATGATGGATAAATTTTTACTAAATTTGAACTTAAATTTAAACACCTTTCAGTACTCATTACACCACTATTAGTTTCAAAGGACCTAGATACGAACTGGGTTAATTTATCCATGATGAATATCGGGATATGATACGAATCCGACTAAATCAGCGTCGGTAATATACGGAACTGGTAAATTTGAAATCTACACTTTTAGCACAAACATTCAGAAGCCATATCAATCTATATAACGACTCTCTAGTTGCTATGGCGGCGCGCCAGGCGTTCGTTCGAAACCGAAAGGGATGGTTTCAACATCCACCCTGCCTCCAATAAGAAATTTCTGTATTCCTATTGGAAGATATAACGGAGGGTTGGAATCGGTAGTAAAACATGAAGTGAATCATTTTATTTATAGGCCGAGGATAAGTCAATATCTTATCTTAAATAGTCTACATTTCTTACGGTTTGTTTTTTTGGGGTTATAATTATGGAAATTTTCAACAATTATACGTCGTTACATAAAATGTTAGGCTTTCATAAAGTATAGTTGTTTCGCTCATATGAAATTTATCGTTTTTTAATGTTCGAACTTGATGCCTACTATTACTGTAAGGGTGCATAAAATAAACGCTTCGGGATGAAGTTGTAAGACTGGGCCATTTCATTTAAGTATGCTTCAAGAAGTATTAAAACATCAAATCTTTTAAAGTATTTAAACATAACAGCCTGAAACATAACTATAATTAACATTAATTAATATTGCGATAAATGTTCTTTAAGGTATATTATATATACTGAAGCTAGTAGGGATAAATGCAAATTAAGAAATTGAAGATAATTAAATTCAATTAACCTAGTTATATTTTATTAAATATCTATAAAATAATTAACCGAGAATGTAACTTAAACGATGATCATAGATATTAATATCAAACGTCAGTTATCGTTGAATGCTATTGTTATTTCCGCTATAAAATTCTATTTGATTAAATGTCTAATATTTCTAGTGACAACGACCTAAACCTATCTGTAATCTGCATTTCTATATCCACTTTTACTAATTACTAGAATACTATTTTCTAATTAGGGTGGCAAGCTAAATTACTGTATTTCTAATTATAATTTGAGTTAATAAATTCCTGCAAGTTACTTTTTAATAACAATAGACTTTTGTAGTAAAACCAACTCTCTTCTACAGACGAGCGCAAACAATTTAATAAAAATCTGAATTTTGATCTAATCACACAAATCTTATTTGGATTTTACAAGTCCCAGTGTGTTTAATCTAACTGTTGATTTTTACAACGGCTAAAAATAGAAAAGTTTTGTTTTAAATTGAGAAAAATTATTATCAAAACTTTTAAGATATCAAAATATAGTGGGAAAAGAATAAAAGATTTAGGATGATATATAATACTTAGTTAATCTCAAATTAATTATTAAAAAGGTATCAGGAAATAGAGTATTTCACGAACTTCAGTTTCGATTCAAATTTTTTAATAAATTCGGCCATTGGCGTGACCAGGGTATTTAATACCGGGGATGAAATCTTTTAGTTGCCATGCTGAGTTTTTAAAAAATCACCGCGGTTCATTTTGACTGTTATTATACGTTAAACATATTTATAAATTAATAAAATGGTTCATTTACAGAAAAAATATTTTTGCAAACGCCCCATCTGGATACTCAAATGGGTTTAGCTATTCATCTACTTAATATTTCTTAATTTCAAAACGATTCTTAAAAGAAGGAAAAAAACATACAAAGCATTAAACAAAATTTAATTTAAGAATTGATGCCCATTAACAAAACACGATTTGAAAAATGCTAAAGATCGTAGCAATCATTTTCTAGAGCTCAAAAGTATCCGGTCCAGTTCATATTTAAATGATAATTTACATATCTAAGACATCAAAACTAATAAGTATAGGGAACAATCAAAATTACATACAGTAATATTCAAGATATTTATTAAATGTAGGATTCTTCAAAAATCCACCTTTTGCTTTATTTACAGCATTGCGCAATCTTAGCATTCTCTCTATCGGTTTATCCAACGTCTTCGTTTCTATTTGTTTTCAGATCTTCTGTTATGATATTCCACAGATACTGCTTTGATGTTGGGCAATTCATTCCATAACAGCTCTGATACTGTGGAGGTCATTTTATTATGGATTGGAATAGACGTCCTTCTTTGTACTTTAGACATTCAAGGTATAGTTTAGAAGAGTGTTTTGCATCGTTATTTTATTGGAAACAAATCTCCGCCCAAAAAGTTAAAACCCACACGGTGTCATATTCCTCTCAAGAATTTTCTTACATCCTTCTTTTCTTAATGCTTCTTCAATTAAATAAAGATCTCCTACATTATTGTTTCCAAAACACCCCAAAGCATTATGTATCCACCTCCCTGTTTAGCAGTTGGTATTACACAATCTCTAGATGCTCTTTCTTCAATTCTCCGACATAGAAATACACATTGTTTAAAACGTATATATTTCTCTATAATTTACTAATTTTTTTACAGTTAACCCCAAAGTTAACGTACCATTTGTATATTGTGATTCATTTTAATTGTCGTCATAATTATCATACATTTTGAAAAGCTATTCAGAATTGAATATATAAATAGAATTATTTCGATAATAATAATAATAATAATAAATGACTTTAATTAATTGTGAAAAAATGGAAAACTGAAAATATGGCTTATTTAACAAAATAATATGAAATTATCATTACTGTTACGAACACGAAGATAACTTGTTTTGAAAAGTTTTTGGCTTTCAATAACTAGTGTTATCGCCTCTGAATGTTTTTGTAACCTAATATCGCCGTGACATATTTCCAATTACGCGGATAAGACTTTGTCGCGGCTGTTAGGTGGTTGATGCTGACTTCTAACCCTGGGTCCAATTATGTCACAAAGATGCTCAGTTGGGTTCAGGGCTGGACTAGAGGACCTGAATATTAACATAATTTAAATATTCAGTAACCATATGTGTGCATGTAGTCGAGTATCGTCCTGCATAAGAACAAATCAATCCCCAATGTAAGGTGCAAAAGGTACCATAAAGGGGTCTAACATGTCTGTTATGTATCGTTCAGAAGTCAGACGTTCATCGTCAGCAATAAAAACTTCGTGCAAGCTGTTAAAGATATTCCAGCTCATACCATAACTGATTCGCCTTCACTTATAAGACACTTGCCACCCAATTGACACATGCAGAGCTGGGAATAAAGCCGATCAAAATGATAAAGCTTGCAGATAAGTCTGTTTTGGTGGAGTCGGCGGGGGATTGCCTCGGTAGCCTCGTGAATCATCCTGCGCTTGGCAGGGTGCAACTGGTGGCGGAGATACAGGCGAGGGCGTGGCCTAAAATAATAATTTACGATATACCTGCTGCCGTTACGAAAGAACAGCTGTTGGAAGAGACTGCTAAACTAATTACCTGTCCTGTGGGGGCGAGCGGAGTTCGTGCTGCGTTTCCGGTGGCCAGGAAAGGGGGTGTTTCAGTGAATTGGGCCCTGAAAGTCCATCTGGAAGTGCGACAGGCCGTTTTGTTTGCCGAGCGGCTTTACCTCGGTTGGACCTCGTGCAGGGTGAGAGACTTTGTGAGGGTATCTCGCTGCTTCAATTGCCAGCGCTTCGGGGACGTTTCTAAATTCTGCAAGTCTGTCAAGCAGTGTGGTTCTTGTGCGAAAACGGAGCACGATAGCAAGAACTGTCCATCGCGGGGCAACAAGAACTTGCATAGGTGCGCGAATTGCATTCGTGTTGGCGCTAAAGACGATGTTATTAAACACGACATGGCCGATTCTAATTGTCCACTGTATCAGCGTCATCTCCAAGATGAAATTAATAATACAATTTATTCAATAGATTAAATATTCTATCAGCAAATCTAAATAACTCCCGGACTTTTACTTTAGAGTTCTGCATATATATCTTGGAGCATGACGCTGATGTAATTCTGATGCAGGAGACCTACATGAGTAGATTCGGCAGCAAATATAAACCGTCCGCTCTGCGTGGCTTTAAACACCTCAAACGCAGCGACCAAAAGACAAATAATATATTTTTAATTAAAGACAAACTTTGCGATTGCGCTGTGCTGTCAAATCTCTCTAATCAAAACTTTACAACCATGTGTATGTCCATAAACAATGTAAATATCTATTGTGTGAACATTTATCTATCCCCGTCCGGCGATCTTGTTAGCGAAATAAACCTTTTAAGGAGCATTTTGGACAAATTAAAAGACAAGTTTGTATTAATTTGTGGAGATCTTAATTCGCGCTCTGAACTCTGGCAAGATGTGGTTTCAAACAGGCGCGAGATAATGCTGGAAGAATTTATTGTTGTTGCGGGCTTAGAGGTATTGAATATTTCGGGCAGGCCGTTCACCTTTGAGTCTGAGTGCGGGCGTAGTAACAGTGACCTAACGCTAGCGTGTGGTGTACCGCCTGGCCTCGTGCTAGTTTGGGACGTTGTATCAAGCGCGCATAATTCAGACCATCGAATGATCCATATAACTATTAGTGGCGCCGAGATAATAAGACATTTACCGCTACCTGTGTTACATTGTCCTACTGACAAGCTAAATACATCTAAGGTTGTGGCGAAATTGGAACAGTTTAACCTTGACCTCACTGGAACATATGATCAGATTACGTCACCATGTACTATTGACAATGCAGTGCGCGACCTGACAGATGGCATACAGGGCATTATTAGTAGAGTCGCGACGCGTCGGGTGCGATTTCCGACCCGGCCGGAATGGTGGAATGCGGATGTCGAGGTCGACAGGAGGGTATACCTAAAAAACAAAAGCAAATTCTACAAAAACGTTCATATAAATTTAAAGCAAGAACTCTACGAAAATATGCGTAATTACAAGCAAACATTCTTTCATGTACTAAATAAAGCGAGGGAAAAATCATGGGAGAACTAGCGATGGTACAATATGGCCGCTTGTGAGTAGATGTGTGCATTTGTTGCTGAGGCGAAAGTGTTAAATTTAACGTACTTGTGTAAGTAAATTAATTCAATTCAACTTTACTTTATAAATCTTTAAATACTAAGTATTCGTACAAATATAAAACATGGGCTTAGCTTGAGAAAATAAAGCCCAAATAAAAGAAATTATTAAAGAAACAGTTACAGATTCATTTTTGGATGATACATTTATTTCAAACATTACGAACAAGGTTTTTAATCAACTAAATGCCAAATTCGAAGCATTAAGGAAACAGTGTGAAGATAAATTGGAACAAATTAACAAAACATGTGACGAAAGGATTGATACATTAGAACAATATACTAGAAGAAATAATATACGAATTTTTGGAAGATCCGGAGGAAAAATTAGAAGAGAAAATAATAAATATATGTAAAAAAGCAAATGTTCTCATCGTCTCAGATTCAATCGAACGCTGTCATCGACTGGGAAATCCAATAGAAGGCAAAGCGCGCCCAGTGATAATCAAATTTGCCTCTTATAAATATCGCAATAATCTATTGTATAATAAAAGGAAGTTTTCTAATATGAAGCTAGCGATTAAAGAAGATCTCACAAAAGTGCGGTATACATTATTTAAACAATGTGCGCATAAATTCGGCTATCGTAATGTGTGGACAACGGACGGTCAGATTAAAGTCAAGCAAGGAAACAAAATATTTAAGGTCAAAGATAGTCAATTAATTGATTATGTTTTCCAAAACAATAATTAATTTTTATATA
>JAHWXV010017449.1:0-12983 GCA_024586415.1 Phrixothrix hirtus | reverse complement strand
TAAGTCAGGCCAAAATGCATTAAAAGAGGAAATGGAATCCAATCAAAATAAATTACAAAATGAAACTAAAGCAAGTCAAAATGCATTAAATGAAGAATTTCAATCACACCAAATTAAATTAAAACACGACATAACAAAAGAAATAGAGGCTGTTACCAAAGAGATTTCAACAAAATATGAGGAAGTAACCAAGAAATGTGATGAACTACATCAAAAATGTATCCTCTTGACTGTAAATAAAGAAGCCAGCATGCTTACGAAGGAAGCATCAATAGTTCTTTATGAACAATCAACCGGAACAAATATACGGCAAGCTCAACATTTGCCTATTATTGAAAATACCATGCCAAGTACAAGAATACACGTATGATAGGAAGACACTTGGGCCAACTATCATAAACAATCCGTGGCAGCCGCAATATCGAATGGTTGGACGATTGAGGAAAAGGCAACTGTCTTGATAGTGGCTCTACGTGGGGATGCTTTAGACATTCTACAAACAATACCGCATGATCTATAGAATAACTATGATTACCTTGTTTCACGATTAGAAGTGCGATATGCAGATAATCATCTGCAACGGGTCTACTGTGCCCAGTTAAGAAATTACGCGGCTAGCAAGATTAGCATATCCAACGGCTCCAGAAAGTTTTATTGAACAAACTAATGCTGAGATTTTAGAAGAAACAGTATCATGATTAATCGGAGCCCAAAGACCAGCAGGAGGTAATCATGTCAAGAGGCTATCTTCAATCCCGCCGATAATACAAAGCACCAGGAAAACTAGAAAGGAACGATGTGAAGGGACGAATATCGATCTGTGCAAGCCATGTCCCGGAAGTCACCATCCAAGTGGCATTGTTAAAACATAAATCGCATAATCTTTACATTAATGGAACAATTGCAGGGACGAATTGCAAAATGCTGCTGGACGCAACTAGCAACAAAGACAATAGTAAAACCGAACGTTGTTGGGAATGGCAGACTGTTGACGTCAATCTGAGATTACCTCTACAGCTACAGGAAACCGAGTAACCGTTTATTGTGAAATTATTACAGATATTGAGATATGTTGTAGGAAGTTAACGCACCGCGTGTTAGTAGCCGATATTGAGGAACCTATTATATTGGGTATAAATACAATGTCTGAGTTTGGCTTTATGTTAGACTTAAAGAATCTTATCATACGAATTGATGATGAAGAGATGCCCATTAATTAACGAGATGACCACGCAATAAGAATAATCCTAGCGAAATAATAGTTTAGGGGCAATCGGATGGAGACGTTCGGGTAGGACGTATAGGAATTTTAGAAACCAGCAATATAAGTATTGGCAGTGCAATTTTAGCTGGAAGGACGTTGATCGAGACCAACGAAACATCACATGTTCGCTTGATGAATGTCAACACTTTCTAGATGACTCTAAAGAAGGGCACTCAATTAGAATCATGCACACCTATCTCATCTGTGGTACGTTGCACAAAAGCCAGTGGGAAGGTTTTGCCTGTAAAGAATTTACCTAAACTGCATGCCACACTGGAATCCTTGGATAACGGGTTATCCCCTGAGCAAAATGCTAAAGCAAGTCAGCTGATCCAACGATATGCCGATATAATTGCCACGGACGATTATTTGAAAAGAAGAACAAATGTTAAATAAATACCAGTGATGCCCAACCAATACGTCAACAACCTGACTTTATCCAAGCGAAGGGAAGCTGAACAGATAATCAAGGGCATGACCCGTGAAGGTATAATAGAGCCATCCAGCAGAGCGTGGGCATCGCCAGTTGAACTGGTTAAAAAGAAACATAATAGCACCAGATTATGTGTAGATTACCGTCATTTATATAATGTAACCAAACAGGATTGCTATCCTCTACTTAGAATTGACGACACTTTAGATACGCTTTCTAGCTTCAAATGGTTTTCGACTTTAGATATAAAAAGTTGATATTGGCAAGACGGTATGCACCCTGACCACCAGGAGAAGACAGCATTCTCTATTGTATCTGGTCTCTGGCATTTCACGTGATGCCTTTTGGCTTGTGCAATGCACCAGCAACGTCTGAAACGCTAATGGAATTGATCCTGAGAGGATCGTCATGGCAAACATATCTAGTATGCTTGGATAATGTCATAGCAATTGGAAAGACCATCGACGAACACCTGAAAAATTTCGAATAGGTGTTTCAAGGACTACGAAGTGCACCTCTACAACTCAGTACGATAAAGTACAACTTGTTTCAAAACAAAGTGAAATACTTAAGTCATGTAGTCTCCAAAAAAGGTGTGGCAGCTGACCCAGAGAAAATTGAGTCTGTACGAAAATGGTCACAACCGAAAGATAGACATGAATTAAGAAGCTTTTTGGGGTTATGCACTTAGTATCGTCGATTTGTACGTGGATACGCAGACATCGTAAAACCAGTTTACAAAACTTACTAAAGAAGACCAGCCATATTTATGGAGCAATAGCTGCCAGGAGTCATTTGAAACACTTAAGGGAACAATGATAATGGCACCGGTACTTGGTTAACCTAGAATAGAAGGAAGAATTGTCCTAGATACGGATGCTAGCCACGTCGGCATCGGTGTAGTGCTGTTTTAAATCCAAAACAGAGAAGAACAAGTAATTGGGTATTCTAGAAAAGTGTTGTCCAAACCTAAGAGGAACTATTGCGTTATGCGCAAAGAGTTTCTAGCGATGATAAAGGCCGTTGAACACTTTTACGAATACCTTTATGGACGCAATTTCTGATTGAGAACTGATCACGCAGCGTCGTAACAGCTACTGCAGTTTAAGAATACAGAAAACCAAATAGCGAGATGCATTGAACGGCTACAGGAATATGATTTTGAAGTTGAAAATCGTGCCGGAAAAATTTATGGAAATGCCATCGGCATTTTATCAATACGGCCTTGCACAGAAGATTGCAAGCATTATACTCGGTTGAAGTCAGATTTGAAGATCCTCTGGTCAACTACTGTAAGTAACGATGACTGTAACCCGGATAATGTCAAACAAGATCAAGAAAACGATCCAAACTTGAAGGTGGTATTAAAATGGAAGAATGAAGGTCGAAGACTAGATTTGGAGGAAGTAGCCTCATTTAGTCCCATTACGAAAGCATATAGTTCCCATTGGGACTTCTTGCAAGTTCAGGACGGCCTTTTGAAAAGAGCCCTGGAAAGTGACGATGGAAGTAAAACACAAATGCAGTTGGTAGTTCCGAAAAACAGAGTATCGGTAACTCTACGACAGCTACATGATAGTCCGTCAGTAGAGAATATAAGTGTAAAGAAAACTCTGGAAAAGGTCCGCGAAAGATTTTATTGGATGACCTGCAAGGATGATGTTAAGGAATGATGTCGAAAATGTGTAACATGTGCATCTGGTAACGGTCGATTGGGGGGGAGAAAAGCACCGATGCGGAAATATAATGTGGGTAGTCCATTCGAAAGGGTCTCAATTGATATAGCTGGTCATTTCCAGAAACCGAAGCAGGAAACAAATATATCTTGGTTGCAATGGACTATTCCAGTGAATGGACCGAAGCATACGCACAACCTAATCAAGAGGCAGTTACAGTGGCCGAGACCTTGGTAAAAGAATTGTTTAGCCGTTTTGGGATGCCTTTGGAATTACACTCAGACCAAGAAAGAAATTTTGAGTCAGCCTTGTCTCAAAGTCTCTACCATCTGTTGAAGATATGCGAAAAGAGAACAACTGCTCTTCACCCGCAGTCAGATGGAACGGTAGAACTCATGAATCGAACAATGGGATAATATTTGTCAAAAGTTGTCTCGAACCATCAAAGAGATTGGGACCAGTACTTGCATATTATCCTGATGGCATATCGATCAGCTGTACACGAAACAACAGGAGAGATCCCAACCACAGTGTTTTTTGGACGGAAAATAAGACGACCGTGTGATTTGGAGTTTGGTAGTAAGCCTGGAGAGGATGAGGTCGCTGGAAATGCGTATGCTGATAGCCTACGAAGGAAACAAAATTCTATTCATGAGAGAGAGTTCGTAATAACATCCAGATTGCCAGCGATTGGATTAAAGTCCGGTATGATGTAAATTCTCAAATGGGTGGAGTTCAACCCAATGATCTAGTCTGGTTGTACCAACCTCAGCGATGACGAGGTATATCCCCCAAATTGGAAAGATCTTGGGAAGGTCCGTATAAGGTGTTAAATAGGATCAACAATGTAATCTACCGAATTATGAAATTTCCTAGAGGAAAGCCTAAACTGGCTGACATGAATCGGTTAGCCCCATACGCTGGAAGGAACGCAGAACTGGAACAGCAAGATTGTGTGCAAAGGGCGAACCATTTTGAATTGAAAGAGTCAGAAGTCAAAAACAGCCAACAATCATTTACTGACTTCATGACGACTTATTCGGGACACCACAAGATAGATTTCGGGTTACCACTGAGGAATACAGAAATCTATTTGATGTACCCTCTGGCACAGTGTGTCGCTAAGATGTTCGAAATTCCCGTGGCATCGCAGTTGAGTTTAAAAAGAGGTACAGTGATGTAGAAGGAATACTGCAACAAGAGCCAGAAATTGGAAAGGAATGTCACCTACTACGCTGTCACCACCAAGGTATCCGAAGTATTTAGTACCTTGTGACGAAAGCATCATCCTATCAAAAACCACCCTATGAGGACTTGTGGAAGGCATTATAGGATTTAAGAAAACATATCTGTACCGGTGCCAATATAAATTGGCGCGTGGTACGTAACATATTGGAGATAGTGTTTCGACACACTGATGTTAAGATCCTGGTGTGTAGTTCAAATCCAAATGCAATTCCACCAACTACAAAATCTGTGGACTGCCATTTCTTTCAACAAATGCGGCTGCATGTACGGATCGCAGTGCAGATTCCGACATTCGCCAACGAAAATAGAACCATCGCTAGTGCAAAGGCCAAGGTCAGTGTAACGGGACGTAACAGTCTTAAGGAGGGGGCAGTGTAACGAAAACTAGAAACAATAGAAACCTGATGGAAGATTCTAGAAACATTTAGTACCTTTTTCTAGAATAAAATGGATGATGTAATCCCCGAATAACTTATTGCAGTAACCGATGTCTATCAATTCAATTAGGTCAGCAATGAGTTATAGCATTACAATTTATTACATCATTATTATGAGTAATATTTTGGAATCTTCTTCAGTATTGTTCTATAATTTATCTTTTATATATAAACACAGATTAAATGCTCTATTTTAGTTTTTATTAGAATCTTGTACTGTTCATTACTGATATAAATATAAATATACATAAATAGAATTATAAATGTTTACTGTTAGTGGATTGTGAAATATATAGTTAAATAATTAAGTGTATATAAATAATTGTAAGTTTAGTGAATATAAATAAACATTTTAAAACAATTAACTAGTTTGGTTACAATACATTTACTAGGAAATGTATACATTTACTTGATTAACGCATTTACTGTAACATATACAAGTGCAAGAATGGTCTATACCCTACGCAGTTACTCTACGGATAACAATTTTTTAATGTAGCGCTACTAGGGAAATTTTCCACGCTAGTATTTGTCGCCTTTGATTTTGGATGATGTTACCAACTGTGGATAGGAAGTACAAGTCGCATGTAAATTTTCATGTCATCTTGTGTAGACACGGTTCAATATTTGCCATGCAATGAGTAGTCGCCATAATAGTGCATTTTCCAAATTTTCAGAATTTTAGTATTTTCATCTTCAACTTTTACAGCCTTTCCAAACAAATAAGCTTCATCTCACTGCAGTTGGCAACTACTTTCTTGAAAAGGTTCACGCCAATGTTGCATACTACGCTGCATATAAGGTGCAGAGGAGAGAAAAATGTATTTATATGTTAGTTACGTAAAGTATTATTATGTATTGAAGCGTGCTTAAGAAAATTTTATTGTACAGAATAAAGTGATTAGTTACATAACCTTATGCAATAATCTTTTTCTAATAAATAACACCGTACTCCATATATTTCTAGTTTTCACTTTGATTTAAGGTAACTGTTGAGTTTCTTACTGTTACAGCAAACGTGAGAGGCAAAAATCACATTTGACCATTAAAACATGTTTAATGAATTTAAATTGTTATCGGTAAATTTAAACAAAAATGCATAGTATAGATCTTTTGAAAATTTTGATTTCCCATATTATTTCATATTAGTAATTATCTTAATATCTATACTACATGCGCATAAATGTGTTGTATAATGTTTAACTGTAAAATATTATGTTATTTTTGAAAAGACATGGGAAAAACTTTTACCAATTGTATACTATTATAGGTTTGGTGAGAACCAGTTATACATTGTAACAAAATTAGAAAGAATAAAAGTCAATGAAAGCTTCTGGAACAATCCAGAAAGTTCATTACAATTAAAAGGGTGATGTAATCACAAATGAATCATTGCGGTAACCGATATCTGTCAATTAAATTAAATGAGTCATGGCATTACAATTTATTGCATCATTATTATGACTAATTTTATTCGAGATTCCTTCTTTACTGCTCTGGACTTTATCCTTTCGACATAAATAGTAGATTAGATTCCTTTAGTTTTAATTAGGATCTTATCCTGTTAATTACTGATATACATAACTAGAAATATAAATATTTGTTGTTAGTGTATTGTGAATTCACTATTTAAATACGTAAATGTATATAAATAATCCCAATCTTCGTGAATGTAAATAAAAATTTTAAAACAATTAGTTAGTTTCATTATAATATATAGTTTGTATACTTTGTGTACCTACGTTTGGAAGAAGCACTTTATTTTTAATATTTATTTTGTAATAATTTTATTTTTTGTTGTGCTATTGATTAAATCTATTGAAATTTAAGTCAATTACTTTATAACATTTCAATGAATTATTTACAATAAAATAAGTTAATGTACTCATGAGTTTATTTGAATTTGTAATGATGAAATTTGATAATTTGATTTACATTATACCTATATAAATATGTACATACATAATTAAATCAGAGTTCTGAAATGGTTTTCTACATTGATTTAGGACCTAAGTATGAGGTCGAAGTTACTTTAATTTTACTCCCTGTGAGCGTATTACACGCGTTTGAATATTGAAGATTCGAGTATCGTTTCTTAATCTCCTAAAGTAGTTATAAGCATATGTTATTCCTTCTTAGTCTTATATGTATCTTTAATAATGCCATGTGATTATTTTTGCATAAATTCTTTAAGATCACAGTTATTTTTATTACGTTTGCTGTCAAAAACTGATAAAACATTCATATTTCATTTTTTATACTACGGTGGATCAGTAAAACTTTCTGGCTGTTAGTTAGTCTGAACTCAGTTTTAATTCAATCTAATTTACTGACGTGGTTAAGTAAGCCATCTTAAGTTGAGTTACTTTGATTGCTAAAATAGTGTTTTTATCTACTTATTGGATTCTGGTGATTATTAAGCGTAACCGTAGAAAATCCACCTTTTATTAATAAGGATGTATCCTAAAAACCTTCCTCCTTCGAGCTGATGTACCGACTTGGGTCAATTATCTTGACGCTTTTGCTATTATTGTATTTGGCACTGAAATCTGTAACCCTACCTGGAGACCTTTCATTTCGCGGCAGATAAGAATATTTATTATATACAGGGTACGTCAATATTCCTGGCGGGACACTGATGGTGACCTCATTATTCTGGATTGTGTTCAAATTTACAAGTCATTACAATGTCATTTATCGTTATGCTCATGCGCGACTCCGCTCTCCTATCTAGGTTGACTTTGGTTCACCTGCTGTTATGTTATACGTGTCGTGAGTGTTTCTGAATATTCAGCAGCAAGAACTGCCAACTCTTTCTAGTTGCAGGAAGTTATCTCATCCACCCTATTCACCAGATTTGACACCCTGCGATTCTTTCTCATTCCCATCTTACGCGAAATCTATTTTTCATCTAATATGAAAGCTCGTTCGGGCATATAAACAAAAAATTTGCAATGTGTCA
The DNA here is from genome assembly GCA_024586415.1 of Phrixothrix hirtus. Lineage (NCBI taxonomy): Eukaryota > Metazoa > Arthropoda > Insecta > Coleoptera > Phengodidae > Phrixothrix > Phrixothrix hirtus. Next base: position 4,963 of record JAHWXV010017449.1, on the reverse strand, counting down.
AAGGAAGCTAAGGCTCAGTGGATGCTTACGGGTATACAGTTACAGAGAGAGAAATTTGAAAAATTATAAAGAACAAATGCCATTATAAAGTATGGCCTCCGCATATCTAGATAAACTAGCAGTATATTGTACTAATCTATAACTACAAACTAAATTGTTCTTTAATGTGCTAGTCAGCAAAAGTACACTGGAAAGTTCTAATTTTTTCTTTCTTATTTAAGTTGGTCTACCTTTACCTCAATTAAAGCAAATTTCAATGAAACACATTTATTTTAGTGACTAAATTATAAAATTGTGCATAAGGGCACAACCAAAGTGAAAATTTTTATTTTATAAATAAAATTTATAACTACAATAACACCTTAAGAATACTTGATAAATGGGTTTTAATTTCTTTAGTGTCGAATTATTTGTTATTTTTGTTCAATGAAGTTCAAATTGACAAAAAGAATTTCATTGTGTTAATGAGCTGTTTACTTAAGACAAATTTTTACACTGATTTAGTATTTCATAGAACGTCATTAGTTTGACTTAAAACACTAATATATGTTTGTTTATTGTGTATGTGAGGCTTCGGGATGTGGAAAATCCCTTAGCACTGTAGGACTAAAACTGTTGTATGGCCATTTCGTCATGCCTACTACAATTTTGCCAATCTGGTTTTTTCAATTTTTTCCGCTGAAAAATTTACGAACCTTGATAGGGTTTGAACTCGCGTCCCTTGGGTGTAGAGGCAAACATGCTAACCACCACATCAATCGGTGCTGGCTAATGTATTTAATAATATTTAATACAACTCTACATGTATTTGTATCACAAGTATCTATTATAGGTATTAAAGTATATGAAGTGAACTTGATTTATTCCTTCTTATAATGTTACGTAATGAAATAACTTTATATATAATAAAAATATCTTTTTATTAATTAGCGAGGAAATACAAAATATGCAGTTTAATAAAGAGTGTTATGTAACTAATTTAATGTAAGTAGGCAGGTTATACGAGCTCAAATATTTTGAACATTGGCACTGTCTATAAAATCTAAAATTAATGGGTCAAAGTCGACGTAACGATAGATAATATTATTGAATTCTTCCACAGAATTTATTTAAAAATTACTCATGTTTTCTATAATATTAAAATAGATAAAATCAAACATAATTAAAAATAAGTGAAATGTCTATATTTTATGTTGTGTAATACTTAATAGACAAATTTTGCATTTTACGATAAACGTTTTAAAGGCTTGTCTAGCTCACTTCTGAAGTAAATTAAGAATTTTTATTTTTAGTAAATCAGCAGTACATACCCATGCAAATTATATATGTATGTATGGTAATTTAAATTTCACAAAAGTCTAGTGTTATCTGCTATTTGTTTTAAAAGGTATTTTGTGATTGTACAACTATTTCAGATTTTGACCAAAACATGTGATACTTGCAGAAGTGGTCGCACTTCGTACTTTGACCATAAAATCAAATCAGTGTGATACGTCCTTACCGGTCTATTATTATTGAAAACGTAAGAATACTTCTGTGCAACATCTACTATTATTATTGCTATCCTCTTTGGTATTCCATATTTTTAAAATTTTAATGAACATACAATTGGGCTAGACGTTTACTCAGAAAATCAAAGACACGCTAGAAAAGTTCTATGATTTTGACTTAAGTGCCTACAATTAACAGTTATAAAACAGATATTTTAAGAACTCCAACCATTGTACTATTAAATCATTTTATATATTTAGTAATTCGATCAAATAAATACCCCATTAATGCTTATATTGTTTGTCATATCTAGGTATAAACAAATACTACTAACTACATTACAAAGTAAAGCAGTACCTATTTAATAAATGTCGGTAAATTTAATATTTTGTAATATTAATAACAATGTAAATGTTCAATTGATAAGTTTTGATACAAATTACTATGTCTTGCAATTAAAAAGTGTATAAATGTTAAATATTTTTTAAATCATCGAACAAAGTTATTTTGAACACAATTTTATTGATTTGTTTATTTACTAAATAATAATGTCACTAGAATAACTCAAAACTTCAAATCTTTACTTTTTGACAAATGTGTTTTCAGATCATAATCTGAATATACATTCTTTTAGCTTGATTCTACTGACAAACATAATTTATTCTTAATTAGGTTAAACAAAAACAATAATATTATAGTGCAATCATAAGTAATCTAAAGCGTACATTGCCTCAGAATAGCGTGATATTCTCTTATCTTCCGAATAATTATAGCTGAAACGACTGTTGGACTTTGTCCTATATTTAAGTAATATCAAGGTAAAATTGTTTATAATTTTAATCTATTTTTAAAATTGCGAAGTACTTTAGTTATACAGTACAATGCATTTTACATAAAATACAAACTTAAGGAATAAGTTTCTTTTCATAAAATCAAATCAATCCTTCCAAAATATAATTATTGAAGTTCGCCAAATTTACAAATACATATACTTTCAGTTAAACATTTTTATTCAGTTGTTTAAATGATGATAGTAATTCTAAAACAAATATCCTTATGCGATAAACAAAAATGTTTAAAGTGCCCATTATTTAAAATCAAAATAAAACCACATTTGGTTTTCGTCTGACAAGAGAAGTACTAATAATAATAAAGTGTGACGTTACGGTTTCATGTAAGTACGTCTCTTGGAAAAATTATTTATATTTTGCTTAACCACGTAGTCATCGAGGAGGGTAGGTTCTTTTTACAGGACTCGGGTGAAGGCGAACTTTGATGTTCGTACCATCTAGATTAACTTGTAAATAATAAGGTAATAAACCTTCATAAGTCATAAGGTATATTGTTCTAATAAAAATAATAAAGAAGAGTTTAAATAATTATGCAAGTATTTTTTTGAGATATCTAATACTAAAACAAATATATAAAAAGTAAAATAAATGAAATGATACGATTGTTTAATTGTTGTTTGCATCTACAACAATGACAATTAAGTACTAAATTTCACTACGAAAAGCTTAATTAATAAAAGTATTTAATTGTTAGTGATGGCAATTAGCTTGTCTCGACTAGTATTAACTTTAACAACAGTCGTATAATACTACTGGATTAGTATCAATGAAACTAATTAGCACTACTTGTGAAGAGCCTTGCTATCAACGGTAATTAATTTCTAGAGGCTTCAAACAAATGCCAGAATGCTTTTGGATGCTGTCTAATAACGGAGCTTGTATCAATATTTCTTACATTGGTACACCAAACGGTTTACAATCGACCTAAGGATTTATGTACTGTTACATTTCCTTTTGCTGTCTGAATGCTTCAAAACGCTAGTTTTTGTGGCACAAGTAATTAAACCGCGTGTTCATCAATCCTAAGGGGGCCCATCAGAATCGTCTGCCGAGTCGTACTAACAACTTTCGTAGCAAATTAGGACGACCACGCTCAACGTATGACGGTGACTTTCAAGGTACTCCAGTCATCTTATAGCATAAACAACTGTCTAACTGGAGGATCATGAATATCCTTCATCAAAGGTGCTCGTTGCCCTAGCAACAAAACAAAGTCGGTGAAGATGGCAACATTGACAACCTTCCAAGTACAAACTAGATTCTTAGACTCTATCATATATTTTAAATCAAAGGTTATTTACCAAGCGGCCCCACCATGAGTGTCAAACTCATTGTCTCCGATTTCGCAGTCGAAATCGAAGTGTCTTAAGTGTTCTCGAATAGCTGTTTATTACTAATTTAGGAAGCAGTGTCTTTATTCCTCTAGCGTAATCTATTTGTTACTTCTTTCTAGCGCTTTGCGATAATTTATTGTAATCAAACTCGAGATATGTTGCCCAATAATATTCAAAATGATGAAATCTCGTTTAATATATGCAATTAACTTATTTTGTCTAAATACAGTATTTATAGTATGTCTAATTCTAATTAGGCAAGCTACTGGATTTACAAACATTTATATAAGTAATTAATTGTTAATTATTAAATGTTTCCAGTACTTAGAGAGTTTTTAAAGTCTTTCATATTGTCTTTTTAAGCTTAGTTATTAATAACATTAAATCGCACGAAACTGTATCAGTTTAAAAACCCAACTTCGTTAAATATACTGAAAGCTAGCGAAAACGTTTTAATTGACACTACCAGTTTTTAACCTATACATCTATACACATTAGTGCGTCGGCCTTTCATAGCTCCGTTGCTATCATAGGTAGAGATTTTAACTGTTAACGACTTATTCAGGAGGTAAATAGGCACCTTATAAAATTATTTCTGACTATACAGAGTGTTCTAGAAAAAGGTGACACAGTGGAGTTCAATTTTTTTAAATAGAACACCCTATATATTTTTGCATTTTAGTATGACTGTTAATGATCGTTATTCATATTATAAATTTTAGTGTTATCCAGTTAGTGGTTTAAAGATATAAATTTTTTTGTAAAATAAACTACAAGTGTCCTCTCATTAAAAAATCACCACATACACAAATGCGAAGCTTAACAAATTTTACTGTAAAAACCGTTACTGAAGGATTGGAGATACTTTAGTCCCAATTTTGTGGCCTTATTGAATACAAAGTGTCCAGAATTAATTTTTAAAGATGAACAACTTTAGACACAGTTTCCTCAATTTTTTTAAATATAATACCCTATATATTATTTCAGAATCTGATGTAAAATTAAATTCTCCGTATATTCATATGGGGTTCCCTATACCTATCATAAGTTATTTTCGAAATATTTAATAAAATATAGTTACCATGCTCAAATAATGCACTTACCTCCAAGGCATGTTGTCCTAATCAAGGTGCCATAGATAATATGCATTTGTTCAACTTGTAAAATATTGTTTGCTATCATTGTGAAACGTGTTAGTTTGCTAATATTTATTTATAACTTTAGTGCTTTGAAGTAAAAATTAATTTTACTAAAGATGAACTTGTGGATATGATCTTTATACTGGAT